>JBAJHX010000041.1:13683604-13699741 GCA_037176925.1 Amniataba percoides
GTCCCTCTCCTCAGAGTCACTTAATCTAGTTCTTTATTTTTATCTATCTTTTTTCAGTCTTTTCCTGTATTCTTGTATTTGTCACATTGGCAAAAGAGGGATGCGCAGTCCACTCACTGAATTGCATCCACTCAGTAAAGATGCAGCAGTTAGCACATGCAGTGATTGACACTCTGTCAGACATTCCTTCCTGCGCTGATTAGTTGGTTTGAAATGGTCTAAAGGTGCCAGAGGAGCCTGATTTACTTTCACAGGTCTGTCTCATGAACTCCTGTCAGGATGTAGTTAATTTTTTTTGGTAAGATGTTCCTGCTATAACTTTAATGTCATATGACATTCTTAAATATAAAAGTACTGTTTTTGCTTTTTCTCACTGTAAATAGTCATTATGCAGTGTATGTGCAAATGGGACACTCATCTCTTCCTCCCGATTGTCTGATGTCTAAAACTCCCATGGTTGCTGCTTTTGGTGCTCTCTGATGTCTGAGCAGAGGCCACAGTGCCCCATCGAGGTGACAGAACAAAACTAACGGGTCAGGTCTTGCTGTCTGCAACTATGAAAATTCAGCGACATCCTGACCTCTTGTCCAAGTGGTCAGTGTCTCTGCTAATTCCCCACCTGTCTCGGCGCCACTGCCCCGCTGCTAGCACCCCACTGCCCCTGGGGCTCAGTGCCAACCCAACACCTGTCCTAATTAGTTCATGTATGTCTGCCATTTCTCCACCCTGGCACACCCCCTCCCCACTCTGCCAGATATTCCCCCTCAGGCCTCGATATGTGCTTCATCATGGTTGGTGCCTTTTCAAAACCTTTTTAATCTACTCCTGTGGCGGGCTTCTCTGCACTGATTGGTTTAACCTCACAACGACTCTTCTGACTCATTAACAAACAAGATTCAGCCAATATCACTTCTTTCCCAATCTCCTTTGTGACATCTGTTTGTCACTTTGTTTCCTCTGCATGCCTATGTCACCGTTTCTCCTGTGCCACTTCTCACCTGTCCCTCGGCCTCCGACAGAACAACGACAACGAGACGCCGCTGCACTGCGCCGCCCAGTATGGCCACTCCCAGGTGGTGCGGCTGCTGCTGGAGGAGCTGACGGACCCCACCATGAGGAACAACAAGTTTGAGACTCCCCTCGACCTGGCTGCGCTGTACGGCCGCCTGGAGGTAGTCAAGCTGCTGCTCAGCGCCCACCCCAACCTGCTCAGCTGCAACACCAAGAAACACACGCCGCTGCATCTGGCCTCTCGGAACGGACACCTGTCTGTGGTGGGGGTGCTGCTGGACGCCGGCATGGACATCAACTACGAGGTGCGTTTTCTTTCTCTTCACATGTGCATGTGTTAACTTAAAAGCTTCAGTTTGCAAGTGTTTCCTAATATGCTGTCATGGCCCAAATCACGTTGGGTAACTTAATCTGTTCTTGCAGCACTTCCTCCCGCTACTTCCCACCAAGGCTTTGAGATTAAATGTAGAACTCTTAAGCTCTCAGTTAGCAAAAGGAACTGCTCTGGTATCAAAGCAGAGCTGGCCTTGCTCCCCCTGGTGGGCCCCGTGGCTCCGACTCTGAACCAAACTGTGCCATCCATCTGTCTGGAGATGCTTTTCCCTTTACTCTGCCCTCCTTTCCTCTGAATCAGGGATGGGGAGTCTATCCAGTGTCCTTCAGGGCTTTGCATCCTGCAGGTTTCAATTAGCATGGCCTTGTGAGCTGGAAAATGATCCACTTTGATTCCTCAACCACATAATCGCCAGTAGAGAAGTTTACGGGGTGGTGGGCATGAATATGGTGGTTGCCATACACTCTGTATCTTCCTTAAATGTTGGTGCTGGAACAGGACTGCTGCAGGTTTAACTAAGTCTGATTCATCTGGCAGCAGTAGAGGGAAATAGGCATGAGCTTTAATTTTCATAATAATCATATTCGTGTCAACTCTCTCTGTGCCTCTGGCTCTTTATGCTTCTGCTTTCTTTTTCTTTTTTAGACGGAGAAAGGCAGCGCCCTCCACGAGGCGGCCTTGTTTGGGAAGACAGATGTGGTGCAGAAACTCCTCAGTGCAGGTCATACTTGAGAACAGAGCTAGCACAGTTTGCTCTCAATCAACACCGCGCCTGTGAAGTCACTTTTACCTCACGTAATATTTGACTGACCTTCTGCACCGGCTGTTGTCATCCGCCAGGTATCGATGTGAACATAGTCGACCAGAAGGGCCTGACAGCGCTGGACACTGTCAAGGACATGCCCTCACAGAAGAGCAGAGAGATAGCAGCACTCATCTTAGGTGAAGACCAAATGTGAAAACAGAACTGTGGCGGGAAGTATTCTCTTCGTTTCACATTTATTAGCGGTGATACAATCTCCCGTTTGTCTGTCACAGGCCACATGACTGGGAAACCCCCCGACATTGACCTCCCCCCCCCACCGGTCCCTCCGCCTCAGGAGAGTCCCAGCCCACGGAAAAAGGGTAGGACTGTTAGATGTCATGGCCGATTGTTAGATAAAGAAACTGTTATGTTACAGTTCAAACACCCTTTTAAAAGGAAACACAGAGCGGAAAAAATGCAATCAGGACATTATTTTAGATCTTAACCGATGTGAATTCTAACTTGTGTTTTAGTTGATCTGGAGAAAGTGAGCGAGTTGATCTCGGGGCTGGCCCCGGGGCCCGAGGAGGAGAGCCCCTATGAGGCTCTGTTTGAAGCCACTTCTTGCCACTCTCTGGACAGCCTCACCAGCGGCAAGTCCTCTGACAGGGACTCTGGAAGGCCGGATAGTGAAGCTGGCAAGGTCAGCAGTGTTTTTTTTTTTTTTATGAAACTCACCCTCACACACAAACATACACTCAACTGCAGGCAAAACAGTCAGCTTGTTGCAGGGTTTTGTAGGAGATGAAATGCAGAACTCCCACTAGAGGGAGATAGTGGTCCTCTATCAAATCACTGGACCTGAAACCCCTCCAGCATTACACTTCTTGCAGTACAGAGTGGTTACGCAATTTGATTTCTTAACTTTGTTCTTAATAAATGACCAATTATTAACATTTTATTCATGATATCTTATCTTCCTGATCATTACAGAAAGATCGTCTGGTCCATTCATCACATCTTGGCCCTGGTCATGAAGAAGAGGTGAGCTCAAAAGTAATAGATCATGCGCCGATCAAACACTACAGATTCTCATATATACTGAGAATCAGGGAAGGATAGTCATGGTAGTGTAACTGTCTTTAACAGTTAGTCCTTCTGAAAGGGTTGTTAGTCATTTTCAACACCCCCCCCCTGCATTATCAGCCAGTAAGTGCTTTTTAGCCACGACCCCTGTCCCGACTGCTCTCTTCACGGCCACTGCTCATATCAAACGACTTCTTAATAAATATTCATCTGAGTGCGGCTTGGGATAGAGGCAGTGGGGGCGTAAAAGCAGGTGAAGTGAAGTGGAAAAAGAAGAGAAGACAAAATCAGAGCACCTGCCTGCTCTCAACTGTGGCTGACCACAGAATACACATTGCTGAACTAACATTCAGGAAGGTTTTTATGTACTAAAACATTTTTTAGTTTATTTTCTGAGATCTTTGGATAATGAAATATAACTGGCTTTAGCGAATGCACCTTAAGTCACCTGTATGTTCTTGGTACATTTCATTTTCTTTTCACCGTCTCTCCCGCTTTCTTTTCCCACAGCCCTTGTACACTAACAGCAGTATTGATGAGAGAGGCGAGCCAGCGAAGGAGGTGGAGGAGGAGGAGGATCACACATATGAGTTGTTGCTGACTGCACAGACCAAAGTCCCTCCGCCCAGCCAGGAGTCCCAATCCAATAAAGGTAATTGCAAGAGGAAGTAATTGGGAAAAGTGTACGTTTCCACTATTTCTTTGTCTACGTGTTTGTGTTTTTAAGAGATGTTCTCGGGTAAAGTGCAC
This sequence comes from Amniataba percoides, assembly GCA_037176925.1. NCBI lineage: Eukaryota > Metazoa > Chordata > Actinopteri > Centrarchiformes > Terapontidae > Amniataba > Amniataba percoides. The sequence goes on from JBAJHX010000041.1 coordinate 13,687,531, forward strand.
ACCCTCACTTCACTGCCTTTCTTATCAGTGACCCCTCATGCCTGACGGGATTATAGCAGAGTTGGGAGTTGAGAGCCGCTATCATTTTCCAAAATACTTCTCAAAAAACTTCACTGTCTGACAACAGAACCTGAATGCATTCCTATCCTAATCAGCGAGAGACCCTGCCCACGCATGGTCGACCCCTGCCATGACCGTGTATACATGTGTGTGTGGCGGTGTGTGCGCTGTACATGAGCGGGCCCTCCTCAGTTGTGGCTGATGAATGGCACTCCATGTAATTGGATTAAATGGGATTAAATTAGGAGGCCATTTGGATCCCTAGCTGTTGATGTAGATGTTTTAAAACCATCCCCTCGAGGCCTCTGCCTTAGTCAGCTTCACTAGCACCATTAGAAAACGTCACTGAGCTGAAGGGTCGGAGTTTAATCGCTGATGTCATCATGGCCCCCCCCCACCCCCCACCCAAGTTGATAAATGATGGTAGTAGAGAGACAAAACTGATTCTTTCCTGTTTTGCTTCCTCCAGCCCTGAGTTGGACAGAAATGTTAAATGATTCGTTTTTCGTCTGTTTTAAAACTGCTTCATCATGTCTGCTTACCCATTGCTGTTCAAACGGCATGGAGATTAATCTAAAGTCTGTCTGACTCATAGCCTCATGTGTCGCACTGCATAATACATGGTTTCATTATACATCACTTTCTCTGTGCTTGAGCATAATTTGCTCTCCTGACAATCAGAACCGGCAATACACTGTCTGTAGCTCTGAACATATGTTGAATAATTAAACTCTGAATGGACCCAGATGATCCTTCATCTGCCCAAATCACCTAGCTCCTTTGTCTTTTGTCTCCTCAGATGAGAACGCCACCACACAGTCTTCCAACAGTGTCCTACCTCAGGTGAATATAACATTTTTCCTGTCATTCTTCCTCCTCTGTCATTTGGCAATATGTTGTCTCATTATTTTAATGCCTGCCAGTTGCCAAATCCTTTCGTACAGACACCTCATAGATTTTATTTTAACAGTCCGAGAATAATATAAACCTGGCTGCTTTTATTTATCGACATATCACATCTTATTTTATTACCTTTTTCTATTTATCATCCAGTTAGCAGCTTTTATTATTATTACCTGCTGCCCACAATATCTGCTCACATCTTTTATTTCAGCCTCATATTGGATTAGGTTTGCTCCTCAGCTGCCTAATAGTAATAAATGAGCAGCATAGTGTCCTCTACAGTCCCATTATCCCTGATGCAGGTAAACCTGCCACCAGTGCTGCCATAAAGGCAATCAATCAGATGGCATCTTCCTTTTATGTCAAAATTAGTTAAATAGTTAACTACAGACGCTTATATGATCGTCTGGCAGTAAAAGAAGTGTTTGGTAGGTGAGGATAAACTACTTTCTCCTCATTTCTTTCCCACTTTAGCGTAAACCCACTGCCCCAAATGACCTCAGAGCCCCAAGCAAGACGAAAGACACTCTGCACCCTCCTGGACGGGTGAGCCAACGGACACCGGGAGGTGAGTTTGACCCACCCTCCTCAGATTTTAGTAACCTAATAAGGAACAACAACTGGTGCTGGCAATGCTGCAGGGGGAGGAAAAGATGGACTGGACACATCAGACTAGAAAAACACAAGCCAAGCGTGTCAATGAAACCGGAGAGAATGCATTTTGAGTTTGAGGGGCGAGATGGGCTGGCTTGGATTAGCGCTGCCAGAGAATGCATGACTGGCATCCTCGAGCAGCAGAGCGGATTTGGCTTGCCGGGGAGCAGGCTGATTGACAATCCCTGGCAAGTGGGCAAGACTCATTTCGTTGCCAATATGAAGCAGAATTCTTGATCAGATCGTGACATTCCCATCTCAGATTCGCATCCCGCTTAAAGCTGGATATGCTACGTCATCCAGTTAAGAATGGAGCGGCGATATGTCTATTGATTAATTATTTTTTTGGAGCATGTTTCCAAAGGAAGTGTGGAAAGAAGCACGGTAGGCAAGATGAATTGATTATTTTGTTCACTGGCTGTTTAACTCTTTTCTTGCTGTGTTTATGGGAAAGAGCCTGAAGTTATTTTTTTCCTAAATAATTTATCGATGGACAAGCTTCAACCTCAACTTAATAAATGTATCAAATACGTGAAATTCATTCAATGAGGCATAAATAGACAGTGGAGTTCTTTCTTCCCTGAGCATATGTTTCTTTTAATATCTGATGATGATAATTAAAACTAATAGGACACATACTCAACATTGAGTTTCAGCATTTTCTGTTGATACCGTTCTTTTGCACCTTTTGTATTGATACATAGCCTTGTGTTTTAGCTAATGGCCTTTGGACAGATTGTTTTTACAAACAGGAGCTACCATTTCATCTTAGTTCATAGTAAAGCACATCTTGACATCTTACTAACAGCTGGATTTATGCAAATTACCCTCAGATTATTAACCCTGATGAGTTTAAAGATTTAAAATGGATATTTGTTTTTCAAAAGCTGCACTCTTACTTGTGGAGCATGTTTGCCACCGGACTAAAAAATAAGTGAGTGAGTTTGACAGCTTTTATTAAAACCCTGCTATTATTGGGGGTGGGGAGAATGCAAAACACTTCTTGAAATATATCCTGAAGCACACATTTCTTCTTCTTCATTTCTTTTTTTTTTCCCAGTTGCATATCGTCCCCAGTGACTCCCGAGTTCTCTTCTTCTTTCCCCTTTTTAAAGCCGCAAAACCACAAGTTTGGTTTATATACTTTCTGATTTTTTTGCTTCTCATTTCTGTTTCTGTTGGTCAGCATGTTGTGGTTCCCACTTTTATGTTTTACTTAAGTGCTGACAGTTGGCTGAGCCTAAGTGTTCGCTTCTGCTCATGTGGATATGGTTTTAAGTGAGATTGAGGAGATCAGAGGTCCCTCCCCCACCCCCTGTGTGAACAACTAGGGACCAGACATCGGTGCTCTGGGGCAGGTGGAGGAGATATATGCACAGTCAGCGATACCAAGGTGTTTATCATCTGTCACAAACACATTGCTGTTCTCAGCAGGAATATCGTGTTCCTCAACAGATTTCCACCTCGTGTCATGTTTTATAGGGTTTCCATCCCATGATTCTCCACAGATAATAATAATAAATGCAGGGATTCCAAAGTACATGACCAGCAATAGTGAGGATTTTTTTAATATATGTATTGAACACTTGTTGCTCATTTTGTTTTAAAGTAATCCGTTCTGCTCTTCCTCATGCATCCTACAGTTTCACTTCCCTCTCACAGCAAAAGACGTTCTACAGTTCATCCAAAGCTTTGAATGTTTGTCTAGGTGATGTACAGTTTTTTGTATTTGTTTGCATTTTATATGGGAACTGCAAAGATGTATGCAAGGAAGCTGAAGGCTTAAAATACCTCTTTTAACTAAAGTAGCTACAGCAGCCCCAGACTTTAAATTTATCTGAACCATTGTTTCAACCATGTGTATCAGTCTGAGTATGTTCTTGTTTGTTAGTGATTAAGTTCATTTTATTCATGTACTTTGTGCCTTTTACATAATTCTTATGTTTTTTTTCCATCATGTGTATGCTATTGATTATGAAAACAGGGGCTTTTGTTCTTTATTGACTGACACTGTCAATAGAGGTATTAGTTTACCTGCTTTACTGTAAATGTTCAAATATCAACGTGGTGGTGTTTAGTTCCTTATTGACTCTCCGCAGGGCACGCTTAAAGTTAAAAATGCCTTTGTACTTACAATAAAAACAGTGCAGCGTTTGTGCGTGCGGAATTGGAATTGACTTTGGACCCTGTGGACAGCGGAGTGACAGCCAGCTCCAGCACTGCAGTATATGCAAAACAAACATGACATCATTAGCGAGATACGAAGCTGTCGTTGCCAAGTGAAACACGTCCCACCTCCGCGGTGACTTCACCCATTTATAAGAACAGCAATAACATCAGATATTATCTGTACATATTTTCCACCATAGAACTGTACGACCTGGGATGGGGAGGGGGTTGCTGCAGTCTGCAAGGGTTAACACTATGTGAGACTGTTGGAAGCACGCTGATGTGCTCATAGGGCGTTCACACTCCCTAGCTGCCAAGGAGAGTGTGGGTGTTTGGCTGTGGTCCTGACATATGTGCGCAGTACACTCGCTCACCCCTCATTACACACGCAAACACACACTTTTCCTAGATGTTTGAGTGTTTAGAAACTTGTGAAAAAGGGAGTTCAGGGCGTTGTTTGGCACATCCTCTCCCTGCAAATTGCCCCCTGAAACAGTAATGGAGCAGTTTGGTGAAGCCGGAGTGGCATGCTTCCTTCCCACTCGTGTTCTGTAGATACGACTCCTTCGCAGCCGGCTCTTTTGATGTTTTCAGCCTTTGAACAGCTGGCCGAGAGACAGCAGGGCCGAGACAGCCACAAACGGTCGGCAGTACTTTTGCTGAAACTCTTCTGTGAAGGACAAACGAAGTGTTGCAACAGGTCACTACTTTTTTTTTTTTTTCCTGTGGTGTCACTGCCCCAGATTCCCTGTCACCAAACACCCTGACCCTGTCACCCTGGCAGAGATGGCCCACACACATACACACACACACACAGACACTCCTTTAGCATGTGTCACAGGGCTAATTATCAGGAGTCTGGCTGTTGCAGGATAGGGCGATTCAAATTTCCATTCCTGAGCCACCATTAGGGGTCTAGAATTAGAAGCCGGAAAACACAGAGGGCTGCTGGTCACACGGCAGACAACAACACGCATCCCTGCAGTGCAGTGGAGGCTGACTGGAGAACCGCACAGACTAGTGATTTCTCTAAAGCCGCTGCGTAGACGACGGGGCAGTGTCATCCCGCGGCTGATTTGATTGTGGAAAAGAGGCTTCGGTGGCAGTAATTCCTCAGGGAGAGGGAGGAGAAAAATCTAATTGTTTTTAATTGCTCTTGCCGTTCATTCTGATTAAGGAGTTGTTTTTTCACTGAAGAAGGCAGCCAATGTAAGTTTCACTCCTGTTGGTGGTATTTTAGAGACAGCTTGTTCATTTTCTGTTGTTTACTCTGGCGTGTTTGGAGTGGTTACACGAGTGTTTACATGTGAGTGTAGTCAGTAGCTTGAGGGGGGGAACTCTCAGCACTGTGTCATTTTGGGAAAATGGACCTAACAGACAAGCGGGCCTGTGAGGTGAGGATGATCACAAAGATGACTATCTGCAACTCCCTGTTACAAAATACAGGCAGTCACGCACCAGCAGATAGTCGTCAGACGGCTGCAAGCTGGGATTGGAATTCTGTTATTTCTCCAGCCAGCATACGCCTTCGCCTCGCTCCTTCTCTCCCTCTTTTCTCGCCGTCCCTCCTTGTAGGAAACAATTACAGATCTGTTTCTGGGCTCGTGTGGGCGGATTCTTATTAGCGCCTGCTCCAAGGATCTGCCCCTCAGTTTAGACGTCCACTTTCCAGCCCTCACAAACCGCTCTCTTTCTTCAACTGACTTTTCCCGTCTCTTTTCTCTTTGCAGCAGATAACTCACAGGCCAGCCAGGATCAGGGAGCAGGTGTGCCAGAGCAGTTCACCGGCCTCCTGCACGGATCGTCCCCCGTCTTCGACTGCCGCGAGGAGCCCTTCAGGCTTCCAGGTGTTCTGCCGTCCGGCCAGGGCCAGACGGATATAAGGAAATCCACCAAAGCAAAAGAGGAAGTAGCAGCAGCAGCCGCGCCGCCGCCAAACCGCCCCAGCATGGCCGCCATCCTTACAGACTGTGATCCAAAAGCAATTTATGCAACTGTGAACAAGGAGCCCAGGGACTCGGGAGCCGGGGCAGTGTCTGGCGTCAGGATGCGACCTCCTGGGGACCTGAAGCTGGCGCGAAGCCTCTCCAAGTCTGACTCTGACTTGCTCGTGTCGCCTCCTAGTGAGGAGGAAGGAGGGCTGGGAAACCGTAGCGAGTCTGTTTCTAACTGTAGCACTGGCAAGAAGAGGCTCGAGAAATCTCCCTCTTTCACCTCAGAATGGGACGAGGTAAGTGTTTGGTCACACCTTATCTGAAACAGAAAGTATTGTCAGTTTGTGTACCTTTAAGCTTTGCTATGTAACTATTCACTCATGCAAAAGGTTTTTAAAGGTGTTTGAAATGTTAAAATGCAACAGTTTCACAGGCATTAGTAACAATAGTACACCAGGTCATGGACACATTGTGCAGAGGCACAAATCTTAAGTGTCTTATTTCAACAGCAGATTTGCAGCATGAATCCAAAGATATGCAGCTTGTTTTGTCAAGGATCCCTCTTGTGCTCTTGATTGAACTGTATCAACTTTAAACATCTCTGTTGACTGCAGTGAACTCACACAAAGACTCTGTTCCTGTTCTGTGAACTCGAAGCCTACCTGTTGTCTTGAGGGGGACGTTGTGCAAACTGACTAACACAGACCTTCAGCAAACACAGTACACTAATAGTTAACTCATTTAGATGAGTACAGCTAACTTCTTAAGAGCCATTTATTTTGCCGTCCGACATTTTACTTGGCCGTTATATGGCTTATATTTTTATTTTTGCAATCCTGTCTTGTGTTTGCCATCATGGTGGGTATTCACAACTAAATATACCCCTCCTTTCAGCATTTTAGTGCTTTGTCTGGGACACAGATAAAGAGCTGAGTCGAGCCACAGAGGGAAGAGATTAGAGTGAGACAAGGAGATGGGGATGAAACAGCTGAGAAGCCGAGAGAGTAAGACAAGAGACAGAGATTTGGAAATTGAGATTCAGGGAGAACATACCGGCTGTAGATCTGTCTCACTCCGGCTCTTGTCTCCCTCTCTCACAAAGGCTTCAGAAACCAACCTGTGTCTCTGTAGACACAACCCATCATACAAACACAGCACATAAAACACACCGCTGAACAAGTATAGGATTATTCCAAGATGTCGAAAAAAAGTTTTCTCAAAACAAAAATCCTTTTCATTAGTCAGCTTGAGATACGCAAGCAACTGCATCTCAGAGTTAGGTCAACACATTTTCTTAACATTGCCTTATGGATGTAAGATTATGTGAGCATGTGAATGAGCAGAGGTATATACAGTCATATAAGCCTGAGCAATTAACATGCTTTTCCTCTTTTCCTACAACAATCCTCTTATTGTTAGTAGGATTAATGATATCCACCAAGCCTCTCAATTAAGTGTTAGCATAAGCCTCTAGTGTCTCAGTAATTTCTCCTCGCATTGTTAGCATTCTGCTGTCAAGAACACGCGTCTCTCTTTTAACTCACCTTGACTGCTGCCCATGAGGGAGGACTTGCACGTTGCATTTACAACGCCAGCCTGTCAGGTGCAAATCATAGGCTCGGGTAGTGCTACTTGTGCTTCCTTCCTCTCCACAGCGAGGAGATCGCGTAGCTGCCCAGCGTTCCCTCCACACGACCCTATCAGAGCGGCCACGGTGAGCTGAGCTAATAGCGGCTTTTAAGGTCGATATCTCAGCTGCTCCGTATGCCGGGGAGTCAGAGTCGTCCGCCCGCTCTTGATCACCTCGCTGACCTGTCCAGTTTCTCCAGAAAAATTGAGTTCCAAAATCGAAAAAAGAAAATCCAGCATAGCTCTATAAAGCTTTAATGGCCTGTTATCTAATGCAGCTGGAACAGTTATTAGTCTGTGCTGTGCTGAGACTTTCTCCGAACTATGCCAGGAACCACACAATACACAACAAAAGCTGAATTATGTATTATTTTTGCAGCATTTTCCATCGCTGTATAATGTTTACGACCTCCTCACTAGACACTGTCGTTAGATCTTTTCTCTCATCAGCTCATTTACTCATCTCTACTGTGGTCCTCGTTTGTTTTATTACGTGCAGCCATAAACTGTGCCAGCTGTTGAGTTGATGTTGCTGCGGTTCTGTTCTCACTGATAGAGGTTGATATCTGTCATGTTAGCCCACAGTAAGGAGAAGGTCTTCCAGGAACATTTATGGATGACAGCAAATTGAGCTGATGCTTGTTGTGTCTGGAAATCCTCCCTTCAACATTCGGATGGATGGAGGCCAGTAATACAAGGCCTCTCACAAAAAGGCAAACCACAACACCTTGGCGATTTGAGTCACTCAGTCTTGTGTACAATCAGTATAACCTTGTCCTTTGAGTTTTTATGGCTGTGAGCGCTACATGGAAGTTTTTTTTCGTCTTCATCTGCTTCTGCATTGCCAGACGTTAGCTAACATCACCACATAACTTTAGTTTATTGTTTCGCCAGGCTCTGCCAAGGAGACACTCACTGAAAATTGAAGGTAGTATTTGAATAAAGTTGCTAACAAAAATTGACCTTCAGTGCTTCTATGTTTGCTGTTTGGGTAAAAGGTTACTTCCATTATAGTGTGCAGTACAACAACAGTATTGTTGTTTGATTTGTGCACTCATTCTGTTGGATTCCTTCGGTTTCACTGCCAGTAGGATCTAGTCTGTAGTCATCATGTCGTGGATGATACTGTAATAAACAGCCGATAAAGCCCAACTGATATATTGGCTCATTGCAGATACACTGATTTTAGTGTTTATTGCATGTCAGCCAATTAATGACGAGAAAAGAAGTGCATAAATACCAAAGAACTCTGTATCATTCTCTCCACCAGAGAGGAGTGATGTTTGGCTTGTATTTTCCTTGGTCACAGTCTCTATTTATGTTATAAGTGGGTTAAGAATTGTTAAGGGAAGTTAATCAGTATCAATATTGATATCTGCTACTTTGGACTGCTCTATATTATATTTGTTCATAGGCTGGCACATAAGGATCCAAGTAGGTATTATAAAGAGACATTTATACTCACTGATTTATCTACTAATCTTTAATTTTGTGATTCTTTATTTAGTCTACAAGTGTCAAAATTTAAAGCCCTGATACTTATATTTGGGAATGACAAAATCTGATAAAATCTTTTCTTTTTTTTTTACATAATTGCATAACATAAACATTTTGATATGGATTGTTTGGATTTGTCTTTTTCAAAGATTTGTGAATGCACGCTGAGCTGTTGATTTTACACTTGAGAAATCAACATGTCAGTGCTCCCTGGTGGACAAATAATGGAATCAGACTAAGTTCAGTGTATTCCTGTGCTGACTTATTCCCCACCTGATACTGCATACATGCTACAATTAGATATTGTCCTGACTGATTTATCAGTCTGGTTCTATCATAATTAATAACAAAATCCAATTAACTAAAATCTAAAATCTTATTTTAATATTCTTTATTATTTACTGTTTATTTAAAAAAAAAACAAAAAAAAACATCCAGCTCTCAGTTTGAAGTAGTGGAATTTTTTGGCCGTGCTTCTAAAACACTGTCATGCCTTTGCAGAACGTTGTAGTCCAGTTTGGTGATAAGGTCAATAAAAGGGAACATTTTGTGTGCTTGAATAATTTAATTCCCCTTTCAAACTCCCTGCTCACAGGCAGGGCACTGTGCAGTCTAATTATCCAGTTTAACGAACACCTCACCTCAGACTGTATCTGAGGGATGTGGCCTCAGACAGTGTGACAGGATTAAGGCAGGCATGACATTACTCTGTTAGTGGAGACTGCCACGCTGCCCTCTGATGCCCTCAGCAGCCAGTGACGAGGGGCCCTGTAGCTCTTCTGGCGTCTTCTCCCCGGGGACCTCCACACAGATAACCTGAATAGACTGAGCTTGAGAATTGATCTCACCGCAAAAGAAAAAAGCTGCTGCAGAGGAGGAGGCAAAACAGAAGGTATCGTTGTCCTCTTGCACAAGTGTGGCCTCCCATGTGGCAGGTGAACAGGTTGTATTATTGGCTTCAAGCAGTAAAAACAGATCTTATCGTTGAGAAGAAGATAAAATTAAGACAATGGCCTCTTTTGTGTGCACCATACTATAGTTTGCTTCTGCGTGAACTGGCCCAAAGCCTTAAAGCTTCTTACAAATCGTAAAGCAGGCTGCATCACAATTCACCCTTAATTATTCATTCATCTCATGGGAGCGCGTTTTATTTACTCTCCGGTGTGTCGCCCACAAAATGAAATTGTTTTGGGATAATGCTAACAATGCGTCTGACCTTGAAAATGTACGATTGCTCCGGCTGTCAGTGCAGAATAAAATGTGTTTCCACACCCACCCAGAGGAGCCCGCTAACCACGAGTCCCGCCTCTGATGGATCTCGTGCATGTGCGGCGTCCTTGTCATGCTCCCTGTCAGACTGCGTATAGGCTGTGTTTGTGTGTGAAACGGCCTGTCAGCCAGACCAATAGATCTCACATCCACACACGTGGCAGCTGGAATGAATTCGTAATGTGCAAGCTGCAATATACCAAATGTAAGCCCAGCTGCAGGTGGCACAGTGCAGTGGGGACTCGCACTTTTTCACATGGTAATGATTGCATGATTTAGTTTTGGGGTTTTTTTACACTATTACCCAAAACAGATTAGTTTTTTTTTATTCAGCTGATAGTGATTTGCTGTTTATCAGAGGCCTTGGTTAGGATTCTCTAAACAGATATCACTTTTGAAAGGCAATTGCTTTTGTCCAATTTAGGAGCCGCAGTTAATGTTAATGAACTCGGAGGCTTATTTCTTCTGTCTTCAATAGTGATTCAGATGCCAGGGAGTTCTGTGCCGAAAGCAAAAAAAGAAGAAAAAGAAAGAGCTTGAATCTTTCTTCTCCTATTCCTTTCAGGGAATAAGCCTGCACTTGCTTGAAATGGAAATATTCACACAGCCGATGTAAAGTGCATGGAAAATGAGAAGAGTGTGTGGGGAAAGTAGTTAAAGTTTGATTGGGCGTCACCCAGCCTGCACTCTCTTTAATGATGTTGGGAGTGTCCTCTAAAATTGAGAACTCTCGTCTCTGTTCGCTCTCTCTCTCTCTCTCTCTCTCTCCCTCTCTCTCTCTCTCTCTCTCTGCCCTCTCCTCTGCATGTATTGGTTCATTTACAGTGTTTTTGTCTCACCATGGCAGCCATCTTGCCAGTCACAACTGGCTGATTTAGAATAGTCTCTGACAGCATTTGGGGCGAGGGGTCCCAGAACATTACCAAACCCACCCCCTGACCCATAGACACACCTCTTTAGGAACAAAAAAACAGACCCCATCTTTTTCTTCTTTTAATCTGGTTTGCTAAATATTTCCCTTCTCACACTCTCATCCCTTTCCTTTCTATAACCCCCCCCCCACCCCTCTTCTTTTCTTCACATGAGCTACACACACCCGTGGATGCACTGCCTCTGGTCTCAAGACAAGGAGATTTGACTTGCATGAGGTCTTGGCCTATGCATCTCTCCATTTAAGGAGCTCCAAGTGTGTGTATGTGTGCTCTACGTGCGGGGTGTGTGCTGGTGTGTAAAGCGCATGCTAATGCGGGTCGGTCTTGGTCCTCGGGATCAGACTGAAGATGACAATCCAGGGGGCACATTGTGTGGGCCAGAAAACTGAGCTTCACAGATGGGAGGAGAGAAAGCGAGACAGAGAGCTGTAGACACAGACAGAAGGAGAGGGCCGCCGTCCACAGCCCCCATTTCACTCTCTCAACTTCATTTTCGAGTCGCACTCCACAGATCCAGTAGCCACTATGAAACCGGCTTTTGTGAGTATTGATTCCCTTACAGGCAGCAGCTCCAGTGGAGGCTCATTAATCTCGTCTACCTGCCATGGATGAATTGAATGTGGAAATAACTAATGCTTTCTAGCATTTCTTTGGATATTATATTTCTTGTGACGCCAGTTCAATTGGTGTGTGCTGATTGAGGCTTGGTGCGTTATTTGCTAAATGCAGCACAACAGAATGAAAGGGGGAGGGAGGGGGTCTTCAAGCCTCTCCCTCACTTTGTCGCTCTACTTTGGAGCGTGTTCTTTAAAAAGTTAATCCTCTGTGGCATTTAAAACTCTACAGGAAATTCATGCAGCATTTCTTTCTTCCTTTTTTTTTTTGCCTTTTTGTGTTGCCGTGTTCATGAACTCCTGGTGGATTTGGTTTTATTTTCTATGAGGAGAAAAGTGGCCTAGCTGTTTTTGTCACAGAGGAGTCTCGTGTGTTTGACCTACTGAGATCAAACCAAACTGTGGGTGTGTGTGTGCGTGCGTGCGTGCGTGCGTGCGTGCGTGCGTGCGTGCGTGCGTGCGTGCGTGCGTGTGTGTGTGTGTTGCGGCCCGGTCCCCCACCAGGGAGAGAACACAGGAAAGCCACGGGAGGGCTGACGCATGTAGCCAC
>JBAJHX010000041.1:13717601-13736861 GCA_037176925.1 Amniataba percoides
TAAGTGAACAGTAAATCCCCTTAATGTGTGTGTTCTTTTTCATTTCAGAGGTCAACAGAACAAATGAGAAAAGTCCCCACCATTGTCCTCTCTATCACTTATAAGGGTGTGAAGTTCATCGACGCAGCCAATAAGGTTAGCCCACACGCACATGTGCTCTCACACGCGCACACACACACACACACACACACACATACACACACACACACACACACCGCCCTGCTCAGCGCAGAAGTTCACCTTTTCACCCGACCTATCTTTTGACTCATGTCATACATCAGTAGTACATCATAGTAAATGTAATGACATGTTTCCTTTTGAAATTTTGAGTCAGACATCACTCTTCTTCTTTTCTGTGACTGTAAATATCACGCCTGCAAGTTAATGGCAGATTTGTTTAAAAATTTGCCTTAGAAGCACATTACATATTACTCTGTAGGGCCACACGTCATTGCAGCGGCTGTGAAACACAATCTGTGCCTCAAGGACTCCTCTTTACTGTCTGCAGTTTTTATGAATCTTTTTTTTTTTGTAGCACTGAACTTCTGTATTGCGTAGGTTGATATTCTGTTTGTTGTGTTAAAATACTGTGGCATTACAAGATTATTTATGGTCACTGAGTCTTATGCCACCTCTGTTCACGGTGCAGAACATCATCGCGGAGCACGAGATCCGCAATATTTCGTGTGCAGCCCAGGACCCAGAAGATCTGTGCACATTTGCCTACATCACCAAGGACCTGCAGACCAGCCACCACTACTGCCACGTGTTCAGCACCGTAGATGTGGTAAGGATACTCCCACTGCCCTGTCGCGTGACAGGAAAAGAGTGAATTATATCAGCTTGTTCTGTCCAACACAATGCAACTAGTATTTTCATCAGCTGGTAACGTAAACATCTGAGGGAGAATTGGTGAATTTGAATTCCACCAACATCATACTTACACTGAGGAGACGTGACAGCCCATGCGGTCAACACTGTTATCTCTAGACAGCGCTATCTCCTCAAGGTGTCACGCTTCAGTTGGGGTTGATTGCCTCCTCGTAGACACTGTGATACTCGGCCCGTGATAACGAGCCCTCCATTACCTACTCTGTCCCCCCTTGAGATCTGATGATTATCCCGCTAATCTCCCTCAGAATGCAGCCGGGGTCATTTCAGACTAAAGTCGGCATGACGATGCTCAGCTTCCTCTGGGCTGCTTCGGCACTGCGACGTCCTCTGTGGGGCTGAAACAAGGGGGCTGCCCCCTCAGCAGACAGGGCTGTATAACCATCAAAGATCCCTCATGAGATGTGATCAGTTATTTTAAAATGTATTGACGACACTGCTGCTATCAGCATCCACCAGACACCAGCCTCTCCACAGGAAGAGGGAGCCCAGAGACAATCCCATCAGACAAAGAGGCACATCACGGTGTTCGGTAAACACACGACATATTTGTCTCAGGGCAGATACTGCACCGAAGGATACGCAGATGATTTCCGAGCTCTGTGTTCTCTGTCTGTTCCCACCATGTCATTGCCGCTTCAACTTCCCCAGGCATGTAATGTGAAGTTTGAGTCCTCTGTCTTTATTCTGAGGTGCTTGTTCCTATTTGGAAGCTGTCAGAGTATAACAATAGAGTGCGGCAGCAGCTTTAATACTAAGCTACAGCGGATGTATCCGGTTCAGGTACTGAGGGGAACTGCTTGCTGCTGCAAAATACTCCCGAGATTACTGCCACTTCTTCTCCTTGTTATGCAATTTTGTTTTGAAGAAGTTTTAGGAAAAGAAACTTCATTCTGATATCTTCTGCTGTCTCACTGCAAACTGAGTAGTTTGTTTTCTGAGCTGTAAGTCCAGAATACCTTAAAAATACTTGCCTGCTCCTTCTCCTCTTCCTTCGTGTGCAGAACCTGACCTATGAGATTATACTGACGCTTGGCCAGGCGTTCGAGGTGGCCTATCAGCTGGCTCTGCAGGCCCAGAGGACCAAACAGCACCAGAACCTCCCAGTGGGATCTGGCTCAGATGTCATTGAGACCAAGTCCAGCCGACCTGTACCCAAACCACGAGGCAGTGTACGGAAGTCAGCGGTGAGTTGGACTTGAAATATACTGTGTAGAGAAAGACACACACATGAAGATTTTATGGAGTCAAGAGTTTATTGGTCTTGTTTTAATAGAAATGCACAGGACTCAGCCACAGTGTATTGTTGAGGGGAGGTATTAGCTTGTGATCTTGCATGAGATGAAAGGGACAGGTGCATGTTAGTGTCAGTTCAGCACATGGATGTGATACATCTTGTGGCGGCAGTTAAGGTAATTAGCACCTGAATGCATTGTGCATTAAAATTCTGAACTGTAATCTGAACGCAAAAATAAATGGTAGACTTTATTTTAGATTCAGGGGGACTTAAGCTTCCTGAGGACATCATTATCTCTGATGTCAGTCATGAATAAGAACCCATAAATCCGCGTAGAACAACGCTACTCATAACTCATCCCAAACCTGCCTTAGAATAGTCAAGGTTTTAAGTTTTCTTTAGCATCAAAGCACAACAGTGTTAGTCTTCTGAACATCACTGGGTTCATTACAAACAGGAACTGATAATAGTTAATTCGGCGTACTTTTTATGGTGCCAATTAAAACTTAATTTTGTGTGAGAACGGGCCCACAGGGGTCAGAGTTTGAAAACACCCTTGAACATCCACCATCTGAAGGGAAAAAAACCCAAATGCTATAACCACCAGAAATGTCTAGCGGTATAGAAGCGAAGCATAAAGAGGTAAAAAAAAGCACAAAGAACAACTAAAGTTAGACTGTTGGCCTCTTTGACCTCTTCAAATGTTTTTTTCCCCATCTCTGTGTAGCTTGGAAGTTGTGCCAGAAACCTCAGCTCAATTTCAGCATCTCTTATATTCCTGAGTCATCCTGACACCTCGTGTAATAATTTTGCTCATGGGGAAATACAATTCAAGACCAATTCAAACCTCTAAAAACATTTGAAAGGTCTTAGAACATTTTTGTGCCAGTCTCCAGCTTCCTCCATCATTACGATTGCTCTGCGCTGATGTTTGTCTGGCCATTAGCATTAAACCATTAAGACGTGAGCTTGTGCTGAATATAAATGAGGTAACTGCACCTCAGGGACCAGTCGCACATCTCCGGCTGCAGCTTAATGAACTCAAAAGAATCATTTAATAATGTGATGTTTACTGTCACATCCCTCCTATGTCTGCGTGTGTTTACCTCATGTTTGTGTTTTTGATGTGCACATCTTTTTTTTCAACCTTTATTTAATCAAATGCACTTTTTCCAGAAACACCCTGCTTCTCGCCGTGTCAGACCCCTCCTGTCTCATGCTTTGCAAATCTATGTCAATTTCTCTCCCTTTCATTCTTTCTTAACTCCTCCGTCTGCCTGTTTCTGCTCTGTTCTTCTGTCTCTCTCTGTCTCTCCTTCCTTCTCTTTCCTGGTGGTGTTTATCTCTCCCAGGATTCTCCTCCTCTCGACAGTCCTTGGTGTTACTGTTGCACCTGCACTACCCACCGTCCCTCCTTTCTACCGCTGCACTCTGCCAGCCCTGCTGCCCAGGTGCTGCCTTCACATCCTCGTCTCTTGTCCCCTCTCCATCTCCTCACACTTTGCAACACTTTCTGCTTTCCTGTTTTGTGTGGGGTGTTTTTCCCCCCTAAATCTCCCATAATCCTCCATTTGCATCTTTAACCTTTTTTGTGACTATTTTTCTGTTTTTGCATGTTTTACCGTTTTTTGCACATAGCCACATGTGGACTGATGAATGCTTTGAATATGACTTTTGAGTTAGGTGCCCTCTTGTGGCAGTTTTGTAGTAACACATGCAAACAAGTCCTGCGATGTAGATACTTCACTGATATTTGGATTCAGTACAAAGGCATAAAATCCACCATAAAAATGTGTAATGTTTTAAAATGCAGTTAGAGAAAGATATTTTGAGTTTTTTTTTTAAATCAGAAACGATGAAAGATTTGGTGACATTTGGCATTCATAAGAAACCTATAAATATCTAGTAAATGGTTTATACTTGCTATACTGTAGTATGATGGCATTTGTCAGTGTTGATTAATGTACAGCATTTTTCAACTATTCTTACATGAAGACATATCAACTACTATTATATTGTGTTCATTCATGTTGTGATCATTTTTTTCTTTCATCATCACCAGCCTCACCTCACACAAGGAGTTATAGGATAGTGTCTTTATTGGCTCGGGAATACACACCTATGTAGACACAGACACTGCACACACTTCTAGTCACCGAGTGACCAAACCTGTATTTTAAACAAGCTGATGACTTACAGTCTGCTGCTGGTGAAAGTCGAGTTTGATGCCCTCTGTTTGTGTCTACAGGGGGACATTGTGGAGCAGGAGGGGGACTCTCAGTCCCAGAGCAGCGCCACGTGGCTCGTGGATCCCAAGGAACCCAAGCGCACTATCAGCACTAAGTACGAGACCACCATATTCTGAGTGGACCCCCCTCTTCCTCCTGACCTCTGACCTCTGGGCCTGGCCTCACCGCCCCTCTTCCTTCCCTTCCTTCTGTGTGCCTTTCACTGTGACTCGGCCTCTCTTTCTCTCGCTCGCTCGCTCGCTCTCTCCTCCTCCGGGCTGGAACCCTGCCCTCCCCTTTTTAGCCATCACCTGTGTCCTCATCTGAAAACAACCCACGTGCTTTGCTCCTCCCATCTGCTGAACCGCCGTCACTTTTTCCTCTCAGTACGACCCTTTCACTTCTTCTAGCTGGTCTCGCTCACATTACCAGCCTGCCACTCACCTTCACCGTTATTCCCCACTCTGTTTACCTTGTTTGCTTCCTGAACTCTGTGTACAATGCTTCCTTTTTCTCCCTCGCCCTCCCTCGCCCCTGTCAACATCCCTCTATTGACTCTTGATGATAAGCTCTTTGTTTTTTGTTTTTGTTTTTTTTCCTTGGTGCTTTTTTTCCTGCTCTATTAGGCAACGGCCACTCTGAGGCTTTTCACTCTGATCTTTCGACTCCTGACTTCTTCCGAGCGCTGAGAAAATCAGATTTTTACCGGGAGCGACCCACTGCAAACATCCTGTACCTGGATGGACGCGTTTTCCAGAGGAAACTTGCAGACTGGTTCTGTGATTGAATGCGGACCTTAGCGGACTGTCTCTGTTCAGTTCAGACTCAGAGGTCGGGGGTGTTAGAGAGGTTACGCAGGATTCATTTTCACTGTCAGCAGTCTGCTCAAAAGCCAAATGACGCTGAGATCCTAGCACTGTGATAAGGAAGTAATGAAATAAGCATTTTTTGGGGGGTGGGAGGGGTATTTTCTAGCAGGGGACAGAACAGGGCTGATATGGACCTGCATGTTCGTGGTCTTAGCAGATCCTTTTGTCTATCAATCGAAAATATATGCTTCTTCTGGAGTGAACTGAACTAATAACTAAGCACTTTTACCAAATCCCCAAAGTGTGTAAGAGTAAGTGCATCTTCCTCTGTCCTGTATCTTTTTTTTTCTTTCTTCTTCTTCTTCTCTTCACAACAAATGCCTTCTCTGTTTCATCCTGTCAACATTGCCTTTTGTTTTGCCAATCGCAGCGGGTTAATATTTCACGGCTGCTGGTGAAAAGAGTTAATCATTGTAATGTAGGGAAGGCTATCCGTCACCATCACTTTGTGTGTCCGTTAGCCGTGTGTTATTTTGACATTTATTTTAACCTCGCTGCTTTGTGTTTGTGTGTGTGTGTGTCTGTATGTGTCCCCCTCCCCCTCCCTTATAGCTGAACACTGTGGCCGCTCCCAGCCAGTAAGAAAGGACAGGAACAGACCCTGTTGCACGGTGGGTAGGATGTTTTTGTTGGGGAAAAAAATAATAACAAAACAAAAACCACGGTAACACTCCTGGAGCCTGGAGACAAAAAGAGCTTTCAACACTGCACGGCCCCGTCAGTCCACTTGACCTCGCCGACTTCACCGCTCCACACGCGCACACGCCTCCTTTACAGCTTCCTGCATGTTAGAAAGTGACCCAGTCAGACATATTTGTTACGCTTTTATGGATTTCCTGATAAATGGATTGCTGAAACACCCATCAGGACTCCCTCACAGAGTTGTTTACTCTTTCATGACAAAGCCTAGTTAAAGGGGGAAGCGACTGAGATGAGGAACATGAATTTTTTTTTTTTTAATAACATGAAACAAAGGTACATCTTACAGAGACCTCACACTGTAGGTACACACTCCTTTCTGGATTATTCATCCTGTATCCCCACATTGTAGCATCTCTTTGTGACCGTGAGCTTCTCATCCAAAACATACATGTATAACTGTGATAAATAATGTAATCTTGCACGGGAGGAACTCTCTAACTTAAAGGGCACAGGAACTGACACTACAGAGACTGTTTTACAATAATAATAATAGCATAACAGGGGTTGGCTTCTATTTTATTTGATTTTTTTTTCTTTTTGGTATGTTTTAATTGTTTCATAGGACAATTACGTGATTACGTTCCTAATGCTGGAACTGGATCAGGTGTGGTTCACTGCAGTTCTCTCTCTCCTGCCCTGCTCCTTTGTTCAGTTAATCTAGACAAGATTATTCACCAAACCTGCCATGCAGGCTGGTGCATCTTTTAGATTTTAGCCACAGAACAGACAAATAGGGCACAGCATGTCTCTCCTAGCTAACTCCCAGTATGTTGACTGTTAATGGTACTTTTTGGTCTGCCGATGTGTATATGGGTACATAGTCAGGTCGTTCTGATGTAACTGTCGTGTATGTGGTACGTTGTCAGGCCAGTACGATAACTCTATGGTACACTGTCTTCAGCTGGCTGGTTTCGGCACCTTCAGCCATCAGCCTGGTCCCGTTCTGCTTTTGCACATTGCTAAGGTCCGGGAGGCATATTTCGGGACTAATCTGATGACAACAATAATGAGAATGATATTGTACATGAATCTAGCGGTCTGTATTTTGATACTTGAATGATTTTTGCTTTTATAGATATCTATATACATATATATAAATATATATATGTATATGTATGTATGTACGTATGTAATTTTTGACGTTTGTCAAAGAGAGAAAAGGACTATGTCTTATAAAGTTAAACATATCGTGAATAAATACCCTGTGATTAAAAAAAAGACTCAGAAGAGGGACCTCACATCAGAAAAAAAAAAAAAGATTGTAAATAATCTTGGGCTTCCATTCTTTTTTATGATTATTTTTCATAATTGTACAACTAATAAATGGCGCAATTAGAGATTCTGTCTCTGTCGACTCTTTATTTGTCCATTCTCTGGTCATGTTTGATATTACCGTGGAACTTTTTGCTTTCTTTCTCTAAACTTTGGCTGAATCTTCTGTCAGTTTTTGACAACCTGCAGGTCCTCTGCAGCTCAGGCGACGCTCTGTATTGATGCCTTCTGAGTGTCTCCATTCGTCAGAGTGCAAGCAACGTCAGTGGATGTTGCCAGGATGAAATGTTTGGTGTCCACCCCACACAACCCCCCCACCCCACCGAGGTCTGTTTCATAAACCTTTCTCTCCTGAAGGATGGACAGCGACAGCCGGTGCAGGTGTAACAAAGGAGATAAAAGGACTGAGGTCATACAAGCAGACTGTGAATTATTGTCAAAGTTTCTTCTGTCAGTCTAAACGGGCTGCTGCTGCTGTAGGAACAGGCTGGGGTGATTCAAGGTGTCCAGAAAGCATTTTATTAGAACAAGTATATTTCTGCAATACATTTCTCTGCATTTAAAGTCACTGTCTTAAAGTTGAGGGGTTTTAATGTGACTGTTTACTCTAAATCTGTTCAGATGGTTTTAACTTTGCAAACTTTACGAGTCTGAAACTTTATGAGGGCAAAGACATTTTGTATCCTTGCTTACTTTTATTAACTAAGATTAATTCAAATCTTATAATTCAAATATTGTACATTTTTCAAATTATCCCAGCTCCATGTTGTGCATTGATGGTATTTTTGTCTTTGTTCAGAGGGAAATGAGTAGACAGAAGAAAATTACGACAGCTCTAATTCAAATAGCAGTCGCTCATTTTAAGTTACCTCAAAATGATGCTGAAGCATGTGAACGTCTAAATCTCATTTTAAAGAACTGAACTTCACCTTATTTATTTCAGTTTATTTTATGGTTAAATGTTAATTGTACACCTTAATGCAGAGAAAAATGACCTACCTCCATTTGCTGCTCAGTCACGAAATAGTAAGAAATAAATAATGACGTGTTTTCTGATTTGTTTTATTCAACCTTTCTGGTGCTGACAGTCATTAAGAAGGTTTATACTGCCTTTGATCATTTTTATTTTTGGAAAACAGGAAGTTGTATATGGACTTTCCCATAAAATGTAAGACAGTTTATTGCTTTATGCCACAAGTTAGAATTTATAAAGGTAGAGTATACGTGAGATTCTTGCATACGCTTCCAACCACTTCAAAACCTCCTGTGACTTTACCTTTGAATCACCTACACTGAAGCTGCGTCCTCTGTAGCGTGGTGTCGCTCGGCCAACCTGAAAACGCACGACAGATGGGACAAAGATGATTTCTGGGGCAGACGGGGAGATGAATTTACACATCTGCTCATTTTCATAGATACGTGGCTCAGACGTCACAGACGTATGCTGCTGTTCCTGGAAAACAGATCGGCTTGTTGATAAACCTGCTTTGTTCTCAAACGCCAACATGCACAGACTGACTCTCACTCCTCACCTCGCCCGGTATGTGAGCAGTGAATGTAATGTTCAGTCAAATGAGCAAGGTGATATTTGTGTTTTTTAGTACACAGAAGTATAAACAGGACTTGGAATAAGGCACTCTTTGTAAAGGATCCAGAAATAGTAACTTTATTAACTATAAGGTCTATTGATAGATTGAAAACTATTAACAAGAACAAGTTTGAGTGTACCGGGTTTTGTAAATGTTAATAACATTTTAATATTACGGCTCAACAGAGTCCTAATTTGAATGTCTTAAACAATAAAAAGACGAAACAAATGTGATTTTAATCTGGGGAACACTTAAACATTGGTAAACTATTAATTAAGTTAATAAAATAAATAAAGTACTGACTCCAAATTCACATTGATGCAGAACTGAAGTGATCTTCGGGGGTTTTGCCCATGCTGAAATATTTCAACTTTTGGATGGATTGTAATAAAATGTTCATTCATGGCCCGCTGACCTTGGTGATGCCCTGACTCACCATCCTGTGCTACAATGAAGTTGACAGTTCTTAGTTTTGTTGAAATATCTTGATAGACGGACATTTACAGACATTCATGGCCCCCTCAGGAAGAGATGTAGGCACGTTGGTGATCTCTCAACAAGTAAAAATGTCATTTTGTCCACTTGAAAGCACTTTCAACCGGCCAGTTTCATATTGATGCCTTTATACGACCTACATAAGAAAACAAGACCAAAACGAGAACATTTTAGTAGTTCTAAATGCAGCACCCCACTCAATTCACAAGTGATTTGGGATTTTTCCACTGCAGAAAGAGACTGTGTATTAAATGATGTTAGCATTTAATGCTACATTAAAAAGTGTCGCCTGACAGAGGATCCAGTGTGGCTCAGTAGACTCTCATCCACACAAAAATCACAAACATCTGATCCCTCAATGCAAACTGAGTCTCTGAGCCCCCCCCCCCAAGTTTTCATGGGTCCCTTCAAATGTTTGGACCCTGTGAATTAGTAACTTTCAGTATTAGGTTACTAGTCCACACACACACCTCTCCACCTCTGCCCCCTTGTTCAATCACAAGAGGTGGGTTGGCAGTTCGATCTCTGGTTGCTTAAGTCAACATACTCAAGTGTCCTTGAGCACGACACCGCACCCCGAGTTGTTCCCAGCGAGCAGGCCAGCACCCATGGGTGTGTGAATGAGTAAATGAGAAAAACTGCCATACAAATCCTGTCCACTTATCTTAACTTTAAAAATGAAGTATTATCTTAACTTGAAGTTTGTAATATAAGTAAAAATGAGTAAATGAAACAAATGTGTAAAATGAAAATATCCCCTCACTCACATTACTGTGTTTCTATGGCTCACATTTATTTTCTATGACATTCAACACTTGTTCAATCTCTTCACTTTGCCTTTAGAGAATAAAAAAAATTAGATGTTGTTCCATGTGGGCTCGTTCATTGGCTCCTCCTTGGAAACGTTGTGCTCAGGCGCTCGCTGATTGGCCGCACGCCAACCAGCCCGGAAGCTAATTGGCTCACCTGCCTGGGATTCTTTCTCACCTGTCGGGTTGGTGAACTCCCCGCTGTGTAGTTTCACTTCGCGGTGGAGAGCAGGACGGAGGCGATGGACTGACCTCGACAAACTTTTTCTTTAGTTTTTTATTTATTTATTTATTTAATCCCCACAGCTGCCCCGTTTACCTTCAGTCCCGCAGCCGGTGAGTCTTCAGGAAATCATCCTGCTCAGTGTGTGTGTGTGTGTGTGTGTGTGTGTGTGTGTGTGTGTGTGTGTGTGCTGCTGTCGGTCAGGAGCGACAGGTTGGGAGGAAAAGAGTTGCTGTTTTGTTTCAGAGCTCATCGCTGCCTGCCTGAACATGCAATCACACTCGTTTAGACAAACCGTGACCTCTGGTTGCACTATCTGTGTTTTTTTTTTACTGTGTGTGAGCACACTGACGATCATTTGTTAGAAATAAAAGTTTTTGCATCCAAAACATGAAGTAAGCACTGAGGTGTTCGCATTAAAACACTTTAAATCGTGTTTATTGTGCAGAGAGTTGTTATTAAGTCAGGATAATGTTGATCGTGTCGTTGATTTTTTAATGAATGATGCATTAATGCGTTCATCAGCTCACACTGCAGCTGGGAATGTGTGATTTTGGCTTTATCTACTTTATTTATCCTCCCAGGATCATTCAAGTCTAAAGTAATTTTGATAATTTATTTGCTGATTGGATATTATTTATATGAATCTGCAGATTAACACGATAATTTAAGGCATTAAATCAATGTAGTGCAGTAAAAAGTGCAATATTTCCCTCTGATGTGAGGTAACTGAGTACAGTAGTTGAGTAAATGTACTTAAATCCTCAGCAAAAGTCTCCTGTCAGTGTTCAAAGTGTTCCTGATCAGTCCGTGGAGGCCCATATTTCTTCCTCTGACACGCTGATCACAAGTGTTTAATCGCGGAATATTTGGTGGCTTAGCGAGTAGAGGTTGAGTCAGGAAAAGTACAAATATTTGCACAGAAATGTCAATAATAGTCACTTCGGTTTGGACAAGGTGCCAAGCTAAACATTAATGAAATATTTCTGTTCACTCCGACAGGTTGTGAGTTGCACAACCCGGCGTTCACCGTGAACTTTTGTTTACTGTTAATCATTAAACCAGCTCTGTGCCTGCCCTTGAACAGCATACTTCACTTTTTTTTTGGCGATTTTTCTTTTCCCATAATTTGTAATCACAGACTGTAAATGATGATTTCTCGGATTGTAACTCTGGCTCCCAAACGGCGCAGCTGCTCTCCCAGTAAACACACCAAAGACCTGGAGCTCATCCTCCCCAGTTTTATCTCCTGCGCTGTAAATTCAAGAGGAACGCCCCGGTCGCATCGGCTGGATTTTAAGAGCCGTCTTAAAGACGTGGAAGCAGGCAAAGTGACATTCCTGCGACTGTTAAATCCTGACTCAGCTGTGGGTGCAGTGAGCTTCGGCGCAGCTGCCCTGCAGGTTTGTTGCCTCGGATCGGGTTTGAGAGGTGTTGGCTGCTCGAGCTTGGACATTTGTTTCTCGCTCTGCTGATCTCAATGAGCTGATGGGAGGGACGGTAATTAGCAGCCATCATTTGCTGGGAAGACAGCGGATGCTTTGTCAACCTCAGGCTTTTGTTTCCAGAAAACATGTGAATGTGGGTGTTGGTGATCAGGTTTTTCTCCAAGTGTCCTTGCTGTGTCTTCATGTCAACAAGCCCAGCAGAGTGTCATTGCCTTCAGTCAGTCCTCTGTATGTTTTACGGTTTCCCACCTGAGATGTACCTGAGATACATCTGAGCCATTTCAAGACCATCAAGTTATTTTATCTTCTCTTCCAGTGCAGCAATGTTTTTCTTTCAAAACACTCACTTCTATAAAAAAAAAAGTGTTGAAACGAGTTGTTGGAAAGTGTTTGAAAGTTGCACTGCTTGAATTGCAAGAAAAGCAGTGATCTTGTGGCTGCTCAGGGGATTATCATTTGTAGGTTTTAATTAAAGAAAGGAAGGACTCAAGCACATAAAATGAGAATGTTTTAATGGTAATGGTCAAAAGGATGTGAAAGAGAAGCACAGAATAATGACTGACATTCTTCCTTGTTAAATACATGTTAAATATTTTTACATCTTCTGTCTAAAAGTGCTTCAGATTAAATGAACTGAGAAGGAAAACACAAAAAAATCACAAAAGCAAAGGGAACTCTGAGAGTTGAGACGTGTTATAGTTTATCCACATTTAAGATGAAATGGTGGGAAACATCTCAGTGGAAATCACAAGTTTAGTAAAACCAAGGTTTAGTAAAAAAAAAAAGAGGTCCAAATTTTCATCAGGCTTATTGAAATAAAATCTCTAAATTGTTACAGATATTTGAAATTTTTCATATTAAATCCATTCAGTTAACTTTTCATTAATGCAAATGTCATTGCTCTGTTTCTAACACTGATTTCAATTCTGAATCCTAGGCATTATTTTAAGATATAAAAGTAGTCATTTTAAAATATATGGAGTCTTTAAAATACTTGAATAGGCCTCTAAAATGCTCACCATGGGTTCGTTTTTGTTATTAGGTATTGCTAAAACAGAAAGTAAAATCCAGTCAGTGTCCTCGATCGTCACTACAGCCCTGAATAAAACCCAGGGAGGTATTAGATAATCATCATTATATTATATTTTCCCACTGATCTGAACTCTTTTAGCAGCTGCTCTCATTTTTCACAAAACATTTCTTGTGTCACACATAATTTAAATCTGATCTGCCTTTTACTGTTGACTGTGAATGACTGTCTGTCTGGGTCGTAATTACTACGATAACTCACACTTCAAGTCGTGATGGAGGCTAATGCGCAGGCTGAACAGTGGCACTTACTCATAAAGGGAGACTTAAATTTTATTTTTTAATCAAACGTCCCTTGAGATAAGAGAACAATAAAGTTTTCCTTGCCCCGCTTCCACGAACACACCTGAACCTGACTGTGCAGCTGCGGCTTGGTGACGAATAAGCCACACAACAGGTTGTAGAGCTTCTGTCTCGGGATTCAGCGTTGCATTTTGTGTGACCTATTTACCCAAAATTCACTGCAGAGTCTTAACGGACTAAGACTCTGCATTATCCCTTCATGCCTCCACTGTTGTCCATTTGTCTGTGATATTTGCTTCTGGCACTTGCTAATGCACTTTAAGCACTTAAAAGGGACAGTAAGGAGGTAAGTTGCTTTAAGTGGCCTCATCTCCATGGTCCTGTAAAGTCAGCTACCGCCCTGTTTGTTTCTAAGTCGGCAGTCTATTAGTGAGGATTTTGAAAAACCCCAGATGAAGAACCGTAAACAATAATCCTTTGATTTTTTTTTTTTTTTTTTGGCTGGTGTGGGTTCCTCATTCCTGACCTGTCAGCAGTAATATACTCAGGATAACAGGCAGGAGACACAAGTGAGCCTGCGTGGTTGTGCCACTAACGCGGCAAAAATAGCCGTCTGTACGCAGATTGTACACGACGTGAAGTATGTGACGCGTCTTCACAAACAAAGATGAGTATTTGTCTCTTGATTGTTGGAATGGCAGTGACTGGAATACCAATTGATGAACAGCTGGAGGCTGCATCACTGCGAGTTATGTGCACAGAACAACCTGAGTGCAACCAGGCGAAATATCTTCCTCCTTCTGTCTGATCTGTCGATGGAGTCGTTTAACCACAGCTGTCGATTTAACAAAGCGTTTGACTCATTTCAGTGATAAAGGAAATGTGTCATAATTCTGCAAGCACAACATATTAAGACTGCAACTAATAGAGTGTTTAGTATCGCAGATTAAAGTGAGAATATGTTACAGTCATGAAGTCAGCGAACTGATATAATGATTTACCAACATTACTGAAGAGTAACCACCACAAGACTAAGTGGGCTGCAGCAGCAGTTGTAATGTGTGTTTTATTGCTTATGTATACGACTTTAAAAGTGTAAGAGGAGCAATGGTATATTTTTACTAGTTACGCATTGTCTCTCTGATGTAAGGTAAATTGCAAAGTTAATAACTTACAACTCCGTAATAACCTTTTTTCCTCATGAGTATATCACCGCAAAGGGTCAAATTTCACAGTTCTCTAAAATGAAAGAGATAACAGAATAAATGGAAAGATTAAACTGAGTCATCCATTCTGGTCATCATCTCTGGCGTATCAGAGAAAGATCAATACATATGTACAAAAGGAAGTCTATAATTGTTAATGTTTTGCATTTCAAAAACGTCTGACTTTTGCCGCCGCGAACAGGATGAACGATAACAGCGAGCAAAACCTGTGTCACTTAATGATAAGGGCACCGGACTGTTGAACCCATCCTTTAACACGACCCCCAATAATCTATGGGCTTCATAAAAAAATCCAGGCCACATCGAATGTGTAAATAAAAGTGTTTACAAATTCATCCATTAATTTATATAAGACATATCATTAGCATAACTGGTAATGTTTAATATATCACAGCGACTGTGACAGGATATTTGACATCTTAAACAGGAGAGCTATTACATTATGAGGATCATTTAGCTATCAGCCGTAATTTATGCCATTCATTTATCACACTAATGGAAAGATTTGACATTAATAGTCGTTGCTGTGATGTTTACAAACTAATTTTGTCGGCTATTTTTAGCCGCCAACTAAGCTTTGTGTTTACCGGTTGCATGAGCATTGTCTTTAGTATTTGATGAATGATATGAAGTGGAATCAACATGTTGGATGGCGGTGGCGCGCGCTTTTTTTTTTTTTGTCTTTTTGGTCGTGTTCTTACATCTTGTCCTTCACCTTGTCAGGTCCCTCCCTCAGACTGAATCTCGGTGAAATTTACACGATCAAAAGAGGACCGCGGAGCCCGGGTCCTGCCCTCGTCCTCTTCCCTGTGCAATGCCGAAGAGTGACACGTGGCCAGGCGGCGTTGCCATGGAACCCTTGAGCAATATGGACAGTGCCGGGAGCTGCGACAGCGTAATCACCGTGAACTCTGGCTACGTGAGTGCTGCTGCAGATATCTCCTCGGCTCTGCCCCGCTCAGTCCCTCGCTTATCTCTTCATTGTATAACCCCCACGCATCGCCACACTTTACTGTTACACCAGTTTCCTCTGTTCTGGCGGAATAAACATCGCCTTTGATTGTGTCCACCGTTTGGAATGAGGAACTTGAGAACTGAGATTCGTGCAGTTTGTGGTGACGCCTAAATGACATTTACAGTTTATACGAGAAGGTCAAGCTAGAGGAAGTGAATCTGTTTGAAGCAAACTACACTCATGTTTGGCCTGCAAGGCGTTAGGGTGGGATTTTTTTTATTTGTAACAAAGGCCAGAGAGGAGAAGACCTCTGTTCGGCAGTCACCTGACATAAATTCTTCTGTCAGGCCAATAGAAAATGAAAGATAGCCAAGAAAAGGACAGTCGTGCTGTAATTAGTCATTCCTTTTTCTCTTCACACCAAACATCTTTGACCTATTGTGCCCGATCCGTCTCTCACGGCCGTGTTTGTAAGTGGGTTGTAGGTCAAACAGAGGACAGAGATTGCTGAAGAAGCCGTTTGGAGTTGAAATGTTTTTTATGGGTTTTTATATCTGCAACAGATTTCACATTCTCTTTTATTTTGTGTGCAGAGTGAAGACAGTATGGAGCACTTATCGCCAGAAGAGAGGGCGTGTCTCATGTACCTGGAGGAAACGATAGAAGCGCTGGAGGTGCAGGAGGACAGCGGCTTTTCCAACGATGAACTAGACTCTGTGTCACAGGCAGAAAAGACAGGTCAGATCACATCATGACCAGCTCACATCATTGAATATTCTGTGTTGCGTGTCTTGGTTACGTGAATGTGGATATGTGTATATGCCTATTTTGCAGCAAACTAATGGTAACTGTGTAACTGTGCATTTCTCTCTTAGACATTTCCAGTTTCAACTCTGAGTCCGAACAAGACAGAGCTGAGCATCATGCTCTAAATCAAACTTCAGAACCACAGCCCCCTGCTGCCTCTGCTGTCAACACAACAGACGCCGAAACACCAGCGAACCTCATGACTCTACCCAAACCTCCCGTCGCTAGTCACGCTGATGTGTTGTGCGTGTCCAAGGATGAGGATGGCAATCTCAAGATTGTCAGTCAGTCCGCTAAGGCCTCTGAGATCGATCTGGCTCTGATCCCCCCTCCCTCAGACTTCATGGATGAGCCCAGCCTTCCTCCACAGCGGCTGAAAGAAAAGCACCTCCTTCCATCTGCAGGAATATCCATCAGCAAGCCGGGAGCGACTATTAACTTGGAGCAGCTACGCCAGAGGGCCTCGGCAAAGAGGAATTCAGTGAGCTCCCCTGTGGCGCAGGAGCCTCCCAAACCCCCTCCAGAACTGACTCCAGTAGCCATCAGCCCTGCCACCCAGCTGACTCATCCTCCCGGAGCCACTCAGCCCAAAAGTCCACCTGCTGTGGCCCCGAAGCCCAAGAAGCTTCCCGCCAACATTATTCTGAAGTCACACAAAGCGGCAGTGTCTGATGGCAACTCAGGACACTCTGTGCCCACCAGCAGCGACCGGCTGCTGATGGACCCCCAGAGGATCCGCATTGAGGCCCTGAGAAAACTTGGCCTGCTTAAAGGCAACGAGGCGGAGTCGGCCCCCCTGAGTCCCAAACAGTCTCCTAAAACTAGAAGGTCGTGGGCAGCTCCTTCTTCTCCAGTCAGCCCAGCAGCTACACACACGCCGCCCTCGACACCGTCCCATTTCAACAGCCCACCTCCTGCCCTCGTCACCCCCCAGTCTCCTGCCGCTGCGTCACCATCAGGTACCTTTACAGCCCCCGCAGTCCAGTTTCCTGAAATCCTCCCGGCACCCGCTGCTTTCAGTGACACTGACGGACCTCTGCTGTCAGAAAATGAACTGCCTGCCGCCCAAGATGCTTCAGAGGCCACAATTAATGCACAGGCAAATACGCCCCCTCTCACCCCTCCTGCCCTCGTCAAGCATCTTACCCCACCGAGGGTCATGGGTGTCAAATCAGCCACCCTTGAGCGCTCGGGCCTGGGTCTAAGCAGCTACATGGCCGGCGAAGACTCCAGTGAGGCCGGGCAGGGCCAACATAGCCCGAGCCACCTGCGTAACAATCGGCCGCGCCCGGCCTCTCTGGGGAGCGGGAAAGAGTTTTCGAGCGCTCAAGCTGCGGGCTTGCAGGTGGGGCGCGCCGCAAGCAAAGAGCCGGACTTGCGGAGGTCCCTGCCTAGGCCTCAGCCCTCCGGAGACTCTCAGAAGCTGCCGCGCTCACAAGGCATCAGCGTACTGATCTGCCCTCGCGAAGAAAACGGAGACAACCGCCGTGAGGCCCTGAAGAGACTGGGGCTGCTCAGGGACTGACGCACCGCCACAAAATCTCATATGATTCTTTATTCAGACACTGTACTTAAAGGAACATTAAGAGAGCTTGATACATGGTTGATGAAGACATTACAAAGCTTTTGGGAAGCAGCTTGACCACACATTTATGCATTTTCACTTTTATGGCATTAAGCTCTTATAATCACACTTACTCATGTTGTACAGCCATGTGTACAGTGTTTTCATTTTGCATGAAACTAGCAAGAACTTTCTGGAACTTTCTCACTGTAGTTGTGTTTTTGTAAATTAAATAGTTACTTTAAGAGACAGCGGTGAGTTATTTTGTCATTTTCATTAGTTTCTTTTGATCTACATCACTGTCTGCTTTCACAACTTATTCTTTGTCACAATGACACCACTGTGAGGCTGGTTCCTCTATTAGTTCCCCTTTTAGACTCTTTACTGTTGTTATTCACTTCCTAAAATCATTTGGAACTTGTAGTCTGGCTTTGCTGACAGAAAATTAACTTGGCAAAAAGTAACACTGACTTTTTCAAAACTTTACTCAGTGAGCTACATTGGACCTCTCTGCAGTTAGTCGAAGCGTGGGGGTTTTGTGTGAAGCTTAGAATTCAGTAAACGTATGGAAATGCAGACTATGTCCTGCATTGCAAGAACGTACTGTACTACAACTCAGCACAAAGTCAATGGCCACCAGGGGATAAGAATCTGAAACATGTGGTTTGCATGGCTGCACAGTGACGTACCTGTCATATCACAAGACTGTCACACAGCAGCTATATGTATCGTGTCCACGAGTTGTACAAGAGCTGGTCATTTTTTTATCATAAACCATCCCTGCGCAACTTCCTTTGCGTGCATTTGGAATATGCCGTTTGTCCTCTGGTGGCTGGTGAAACGTAGACCCCTGAGCGTCGTGTCGAATCCCTAAATTGAAGCACCGGTGCTCTGGCTCAGCTTCAGCTCTTTTATCAGATGCCACGGTGAGGAGAACTGGCACAACCTGTTTTCTCACCTGCCGGTTTAGCCTTTTATGCAACACCTTTGCTGCACATTTACGAGCCGACGTCTGCATCTGGAAAGAAAAAAATAATAATTTTATCACTGCGGCAGGCTTTTAGACACAAATAGATTTGCTCTTTCCTGTAATTTGCCGTTAAGGTCACCTGCTGCTGTGAAAATTAAGCTTAATTTGAAAGATATTTCTCTAAGAAGGTGTTAACAACAGGCTGCCACAATACAGACTTTTGTATTCAAAAGTATTTCTCCAGAATGTAACTTTCTAGAAAATCTTGGCTGTCTGCCTCATCTAAAAGCTGTCTGTGTTTTTGCTGCTGGTGCAGCGTAGTGTGTCCAAACTGATAATCATTTAATCACTCTTATCTTTTATGGTGCCATTAAATGGTGCGTCTCTGAGTGACTGCATCAGTGCTACCTAATCTGTCAGTGTTGTCTGAAGATTTGCCTGCTCTACGCACTGTGTGTGAACATAAGAAATGCGGAAATGCAGATTTTTACTCTGCATTTATTTTAATCCATCATCTCATTTGCATGCCATAAACAGAATATTTCCCTATGTTTTATATATATATCTATATATCTATATATATATATATATATATATATATATATATATATATATATATAGAGAGAGAGAGAGATATATATAT
>JBAJHX010000041.1:13736961-13762793 GCA_037176925.1 Amniataba percoides
GATCTTATATATGTGTATGTATATATATATATATATATATATATATATATATACATAGAGAGAGAGAGAGAGAGAGATTTATTTTTACACATTTTTCCTAAGGAAGTAAGCCTGTGATCAGTATCAGAGGAAAGCTGAAACAAGAGGCAAGTGAAAGAGGATTTGGGATTTGAATATTGTTTTGAATATTTTAAAGATAAAGCTCCTGCTCATAGTTTAGCAATAAAGATCAATTAGTCTCTATTCGCTGTGCTTTCCACTGGTGTCTTGCATTATTATTGATCAGGCTTAATGCACAGTGAACATCCTCTTTTGCTGTGAGACCAAATAAAAAGAAGAAGCAGTTGCACGCCGTCAAACCAACACAGGCCGCTTTGTGCTGCTCTGCGGCATGTCGGTATGTGAGCAATCGCTGCACTCCACCTGCTCTTGTTTGTTGTCCCGCTGCCAGCAGACCTGACTGACAAGGCCTCGGTGACAGCTCCTGTCACTTTCACCGTCACCCTTGCAGGCATCATAGATCAGCCTCCGCGAATAACATACCATAACGGCTTCCACGCCCTCCACGGCGTGCTGCATTCACAAAAGTGACATTTGATTATAATGATTTTAATGCAACAGTGCTGCTATATAAAAGCAAAGAGGTCATAGGTTTCAGGTGGTGGCCTTGTGGGGTGTGTGAAGGTTTCTTATCCTGGACGCCTGTTTGCCTTTCTGCAGGAGAGGTGTTCAGACTATGAGGTGTGCGTGCAGGGGATTGATGCTGAGTACAAGTTTGCTTCACGTTAACTTACCACTTAACTAACTAATCACTCCTCCACACTACACCTGACTACTCACCACTAACCTGGAGGGGGGCATTATGGGAAATTTTCAAATGAGAGCGGCACTGTTTGCAGGGAGAGCACACCTCGATAGTGCTGTTTTTTTGTTTGTTTGTTTCGTTTTAACACAACAGGAAGTTGTTCGTGTAGTCTGGCACGCAGAGTCGACCCACCTGTGCACGCGGAGGCTGTAAAGGTACTTCCCGTTAACGTCCATAAGCTTCACGCTCCTTTTAACTCCAGAACTCGCCTTGGATTTATCACATTTTTGGGTTTTCTCCAGTCTCGCAGTGAACTAGTAATGGTTGTCTGTACATGCATGGCTAAATCGCACAGAGGCACTACTGATATCTAATTCGGCATGTTTGTAATGGTGGAAAATAGTCAAGTTTTTTAAGAAGTAAAGGGTTAAATAAATAGGACTCGCGTTGTAGCTAAGCGCTAGCTAGCTGCTGACCCAGTGACAACATTTTGATTGGTTTACACCCCGTAAAACAAAGTATATGGACTGTAGTTGTAAAAACTTTGAGATTATTAGCCCACAAATTAAATCAAGTAAATGAGCAATAATGATAGGAGTTTAAAAAAAAAAAAAGTAAATATAAACTTATTTTAAATTTCACTATCAGTATCTGACTTCTCTAAGACATCCCATCCACATGACTCTTGCGTCACACACACTCCTCTGTTCATTCATATGTACAGATAATTGCCCTGTGGGGTAGATTTTGTCTGGGTTTTCAGCCCTGTTGTTCTCCAGAAACAGCTCCACCACTAGAGGGCAGTCCAGATTCATATGTGTGCGTGTGTGTGTGTGTGTGTGTGTGTGTGTGTGTGTGTGTGTGCACCAGTACATCCTGCTGTAAGACAGACCTCACTGTGTTTGGAGGCTCATATGATGATGTGCAGCATTTCATGGTGTGCATACAGATTCACAAAACACGTAGATAAGAGATGCCGCATACTCTTTGCACAGAGATTAAGTGAGAAATTCCCACTTTTTACTGCGATCACAACTCTTATGGATCCAAAAATAATCAAAAGTAATGCACGAGGCTTTTAATTTTGTAACTTGCAGATGTTTTTTGCTTGTGTACTTTTATATTTTCTTAATGATGTCTAATCTAGTAGAGATGATTAAATATGGAGCTTTTATCACGCTTGTTTATGTGTCGTGAGGTCATAACAGCTGCTTGTTTGTTAATAAAGGACACTAATGAGAATTAGACCGCTGTAGGTTTTCACATTCACTCATTTGTAATGAACTGTAATATAATAATTGCACTGTCATCCACTTCATTGAAAACAATTTAGCTTTTTTTGTAAGGCCAAAGGGAAACAAGTTTGCATAAACAGTTTTTTTCCTGCCAAAAAATGCTAACAAAAAAAAGAAAAGAGCCAAAATCGATGACTTTAACTCAATTTCCATTTTATTTGCCTCATATTTCCAAAGCTTTTTGAAGCTGGGTCATTCACAATGTGGGGAGATTTTGGGATTTTGCCTCAGCAATAATGAAATTGGTTCAGTAATTAAAATGAATTTGGTTCAGCTGTTGAACCATGAAACGTCTCATAAAACTGACTTTTGTGAGGGAAACAGGAACTGTTGCATTTCACATTTTCTTACCAGACATTTATTCGTTTAGTCTGGGGAAAGAGTAAGTAATTTTTGTTTTCTGTACTGCTTATGAGGTCAGACCAGGCCTGAACGAGCGTGACTGTGAAAGCTCAGCTTGGTCTCGAGCTGCAGTTTTTATCTTTCCAAACAAAATCGCTTTGTCTTGCCCCTTCCTGAGGAAATGATTCAGGTCAGAGTATTAGCGAAGAATGTAAGATGTGAATGTGGGCGATTTTCTGGAAGGTTGTACTCATCAATGTGTCACAATGACCCTTACACGTGGCCTTCGCTGAAACAGAGGCTGAAACTTGGTATTTCACTGATTAGAGGAGTTAAACAAGGCCAGAATCTTTAAGGTTTAGTGATATTTGGTATTTTATGACACACACGCGAGCTGAACCTCCACAAAGCACCTCGGAGACACTCCCTGGTTGGAGCAGGTAGGCGTAGCTGCCGCACTATCAGGCTAGACAGTGAGCTCATGGGACTTCCCCACCGTCCCGGTCCTGTTCTGTACTTACCTACTTACATAGCGTCTGTCTGAAAGGGGCCGCCGAAAAGCCTCGTCCCTTTCTCCACATACGAGTTGATCACGGAGGATTAGTGGAGACAAAGTGGCACAGAGCCACTGCTGAGTGTGCTGGGGTTTAAGCATGCCCGGCCCAGTTGTGTGTCATCAAAAGAGTTTACTTAAAATATACGGGTATTATCTTCCTCCTCTGTGTGGGTGTGTGTGCATTCAGATAGGCGGTAAGTACTGTTATACAATTTAGTTGTATGATGATGATTGATACTTTGAATGATACGGGCTCATCAAGAAAGGATTAAACTCGGGATCTTAACAGGACAATGTCTCCCTCTCTGTCTCATTTGATCTTGATGAGTCCACTCGATTACCGGTGCAGGCACGCACACACGCACACATGCACACACACACACACACACACTCCAGATGCGGTACGCGCACAGGCCTGTATCCCCTCCAGCACCCGCATGCTCACTCACGCAGCTAACAAGCTTGTCCGTATATCTTGCCTATCTCCCTGCTGCAGTGGCGGCGGTAGCGGCGTTAAGACTCAGGTAATGCGACTAGGACTCGAGGAAAAACAAGCCCTCATAACCCAGAGCCCGCAGGTGCAGTGGTGACAACGCTCATTAGAAGGTTTCAGCTCATCTGACATTTCCAGTGGTGTGATGTTACGAACACAACTTAAATGCCTGTTGTGCCACCGGGGTCATTTCCCCCCATGATGCTGCAAAAGTTGCTTTTTGACAGACAGGAATGAGTCTTTCTAGTTAAAGTGGCTGTGTGTGTGTGACAACTCTGTTTCTTCTGACTTGATAACTGTATTTCCTCTCTCTTTTGCTCTCCCTCCCTGTGCTCCCTGTTAGTGCCAGTGACTGAGGCTGTGGTCAGGAAGCATTCCTGGGGCAAGCCCGCAGCGTTCGCTGGGATGCCTGTACTAAAGTGTGGAACTCAGCAAGCCACTCTGCTCCCCTGTGGTGCTGGCATGGTGAGTACCAAGAGATCCTGCTGGGCCTGCGGTGGTGTTGGTAACCTCGCATATGAAGCCCCTGCAGAGAGGAAAAAGAAGGGAAGAAAGAGGCCAAAAGAAAAAAAAAACTTCTGAGCTCTGAGCCTCTGCATTTTCACACATAAATCTTTCAGACAATTGGGGAGCATAAATGTCGAACTGGAAGAAAGTAAATGAGGAGCTGAGGTGATGTGTCCCTGTGTATGACCATCTGGAAGAGAACATTAGGCCCTCTGCAGGGCTCCTAACCCCTCGAATCATTAGCATGCAGTGTAGTACAGTGGTGGCTCTCGCAGACGCCTCCCAACATGCATCCATCTTGCATTTATCTTACAGCAACAGCTGTTGGAGCATCGTGTGGCTTCGATGTTTCCGAGTCAAAATGAAAAGTAGGTTGTAACAACACTGTCTAGAACAACTGGTTGCCACACATTTTTTTTGCCTTTTAATGGCTGAAAAATGGAAGATTTGGAGGTGAAGCTGTTGTTAAATGTGGTACATCTCTGACAATCATACATTTTTCATATATATCCAAATAATACTGTGCTTCAACTCTTTTTTTTTAAGTTATCTGATATTGCCTTCAAATCCAGTAAAATCCCAAAAGAAAACAAAAAAGTTCACTGTGCAAAACAAGTCGCGGCAGGTTGCGGTCAGTTACTGTGCAGCAGATCTCACGAACGTGTTGCACGAAAACACTCAGCACAGCTTCATTTGACTCATCATCCATGAACGATCTTCACGTGCTCCCTCTCGACACCTTTCCGCACTCTCCCGCTCTGGTTTACCCCGCATGCAGCTGAAGTCCTTTTCATGACGAGCATCATAAATTAAACATGGCCCCGGCTTCCCTCGCGCGTCTGTCTGTGTAAAAATAGCTCGTTTTTTGGTGCACAGTGTGATGCCCGTATAAGCCCTCTGTCTTTTAATGAAGTGTTACCATGAAAAGTGTACTGATCCTCCAGCGTGACTTGTACTCGGGGCTCTGTGGCAACCGTGTTCTGACTTTCTCAAACTCCCCCAGTGACTCTGAGCTCATTTGGTTATACAAGTGCTCACAATTACCCAGAGATTTGGACACAGGGACATGGGATATTTCCATATCCCTGACGGATGTTATTTTAATTACACTGAACTGCTTGACTTTGTGCTGGGGATTTACATGTTTTTTTTTTCTTCCTCTTTGGATGCGGAGAGGGATTCTTGCAAAGGTTGTTCTGTTGTACTGAATCTCTTATTTATCGAGGGCCCTAGTCTTTGGCAAAACACAGAGGTAAGCTTGGAACACCGCGTTAGATCACGTTGTTTATGAAATATCTGTCTTTGAATCCGAGGTGGTTACGTTTTGACACATAATCTTTAAAGTAAAGGTAATGACAAAAATGCTGATGAGACACAAGATAATGAAAAACAACCCTCCCTCCACCCTCTCTGGCATCAGCCATAACGCCATTTTTCAGATTGTGTGTGCGGATGTGTGTGTGTTTCAAATTCTCTGCACTGTCTGAAGAAAGTAGAGTTGTTATCTCCAATCAGCCTCATTGTGAGGCCCTAATTATATTTGATTGAGAAAAAAAAAACACACACAGGAGCAGGCGTGATAATTATAGTGTAGAATCTGCCCGTACGGTGAAATGCAAACATAAATGCATCAACACAGCTGATTAATTTAAGTGATAATGCAGGAGGAGGTAGCAGGTGTGTGTGTGTGATGTGGTGGTGGTGTTGGGGGGGTGGTGTTGCAGATGCTTTTCCTCAACAGCATGCTCCCTGGAAACAAATGCTTCATATGTCATTGCCGGTGAAATGTGGCACAGTAGCTCAGCGGGGTGTGCCCCTGTTAATGCGAGGGGTCTCTTTTGATTCATGTAACTCCTCCAGCCTCATTCCTCTTCAGGTCTTGAGGGTAATGGTGTGCATACAGCGCCTCATGATCGGTGATTTGCGGTGACGGCCGACGGCGGGGGTTAAAAAGCAAACCGACTCCAACCCTTTGCGACTTCAGGAATCTCTTATTTGGTTTAAAGACAGAACATCTCGAGGTTTTGTTCTTCAAAGTGTGCTCCACAAACACACCTGAGTTCATCTCCCTGTTACTGATTTCAGACACCAGGCAGGGCTCGAGTCTTTCGAAGCCAGGAGCCAAAATCAATGAGCAAAATGTGGCAGTTGAGCCGAATCTCCTGCAGGGGAAAAAAAAACCCCAAAACTCGAAACTCAATACTGACGAGCGGATAATGTGGTGCTGGTTATGGTTTTGGAACCGGATGAGACAAAAATATAATTTGTATTCAGGTTTTTCTTTTGTCTTTGGTCTCTGTACCAGATGATTGTCCTTTCATCAACGTTGCTGTAAACAATTACTGATTGTGAGTTATCATACTCGAGGAATTGATTCATCTTGAACAGATGGTGCAGTTTATTCATACAACATAATTTAACAGGCTTTTTTTTTTTACGTGTGTATTTTTGCATAAGTTGCAGGTTGAGTTGGATTTCGCTTCTCCGCGCAGCTCCAGCTCAAACAGGGATGTGAAATTGCTTGGGGCCCCCAATTGACCTTGGAAGAAGGATGATATGCAGGGAAATCAGCCGCGGTATAAAAATAAAAGCTATGCGTTTTCATATTCTATTTTCAAATAGCTTTTGCAATTTAGCGCTTAACTCTGTCGTTTGAACTCGTAACTCCATTCAGCAGGCAAGTACATAGAGCTAACGCTATTTTAATCTTATTTCACCCCCTCCCTCCAACAAATTAAATCATTTTCCTAAGAATGTTAGATCTGGGCTTTGATTAGACTTTTTTTTCTCTCTAAATATCAAACACTTGTTGTTGTCAAAGTCTACTAATCGTTGCATTAATCCTCCCCCACAGTGATGGCAGACACCATCACATCCACACTTGCACCCCACGACCCGCTGAAAATGGGCGCTCATTGGTTGGTTAGTTGGGCCGTGTGAGCCTCGAACAGAACAAAACACAATCTCGAGGCTATTACTTTTCCCCATCTGAGTCATTTAGAAACCCATCCGCCCTCTTGCCCCCCCAACTCCACCACCACCTTCCCATTTTTCCAGCCATTGCTTTCACGACGTGACTTTAAAAAAATAAAAAATAAAAATAAAAAAAATAAAAAATATATATATATATATTTTTTTTTTTTTTTTTGGGGGGGGCGCAGGTGGGACCGGCCAGGTGATCTACCCCGACCCATCGTGCACGTGGTCGCACCCGGTCCACCATCAGCCCCCCCCACAACCAGCACCTGTGTGTGAATTCCTGCAGAACCAAAGAGGGGAAAAAAAAAAAGAAAAGCTGTAAAAAAAAAAAAAAGGAAGAGTGAGGGGGCGAGCCGGGGAGAGAGAGAGAGCAGAGGAGTCCGGAGCGCTTCTTCCTCTCTCCTCCCCCTTCAGACCACTCCATCTCTCTCTCTCTCTCTCTCTCTCCCCCTGTCTTAAATTGACATTGGTCTGGCTCGAAACATGATAACAGAGAAGCCTTCCTCCGCTCCGCGCTCCTCAACCCCGATCACTTGAAACTCAAATAAAAGCCGGAGCAGGAGAGGAGAAGTGGCGAGGAGAGAGAGAGAGAGAGAGAGAGAAAAGAAAAGAAAAAAAAGGAAAAAAGGGGGGATCGCACAGTATCCTATCAGCGGGGTCGCTCACGGGGACTTAACGGGAGAGCTTCACGCGGCGCGCACTCCCTCGTATGTGCTCCTGCCTCCCGCTCCGAAAGTGCTCGTGTTCAACTCCAGTCAAAGTTAACATGTATATGCACGCGGCGATACGCGCGAGCCTGGGATTTGTGGGCTTCTGCCTGGTCGCCTTTGTCCAACAGTCAGCTTCAGGAAGTAAAACCACTCAAGGTAAGACTTCAGTCAAAAAAAAACAACAACAACAAAAAACAGCCTCTTCTTTTTAAAGGAGAAAAAATCCTGATTGGTTTGCATGGTGTTTTTTTTTTATTTAATAGTCAGGCTCATTGGCTCCACATTATTTGATTTGTTGGATGCTTTTTGGAAAGCTGGTAATGATGACACTTCTCAGGATTGAGACCAGTTGTCTGAATAAATGGGACATTGCGACTGTGTGCTTAAGAGTAAATGTGGAGTTTGTATTCAGACGCTTTGATCCATCAGTTACTCAGTTTCAGATTCAAGCAGGCGCCTT
Source organism: Amniataba percoides (assembly GCA_037176925.1). Lineage (NCBI taxonomy): Eukaryota > Metazoa > Chordata > Actinopteri > Centrarchiformes > Terapontidae > Amniataba > Amniataba percoides. The sequence continues at coordinate 13,745,109 of JBAJHX010000041.1, forward strand.
CTGTTGATTCATTTGGCTTTATTGCCTTTTTTTTCTTCCTTCTTGTTGTTTTGTTGTGTCAGTGGCTCTCTTGCTCGCATTTATGTAGAAAACAAAAGGGAACGTGACACAGCCTCGAATCAAGTTTCACTCCTGAGTTTTCTGCTGTCAGAAACAAAAAGACAAAAAAAAGAAAAAAACCTCAGCTGTCTTTGATCCTCAAACGGCATCGGCGGCGCGAACGCTTCTGTTTCATAGCTAATCCTGCAGGTAATTGTGGCGAGACTACCAGGAGGTATTTGTCACGCTCCGGACAAGTATTTGACACCAGCCTGTAACACACACACGGAGGGAGTCTCTGTCTGTCAGACACTGCAGCCACAGTGCGGTGCTGCCCAGCTGGCTGCCCTCTCGCCTCCCCTGTCTTGTGAGAAATTATTCAGAGCAGACAAGGGCAGCCTGAATCAAAACTCTGGCACCTTACAGGAACAAGAAAGACCACGGTGTTACACACTGGATTTTCTTATCCACTCAGCCTTCTCCTCCTCCTCCTTCTCCTCTTCCCTCTCCTCCTCCTCCTCCTCCTCTTCCTCCAGGTTTTCATCACTTAATTTTCCCACAATACAAACGCCAAGCCAGCGCTGCCAGAAGTATTTGCATGCAAAGACACATCATGGTTTTCTGTGTGAGTGTTGATTGTGGTCGGTGATGTTTCGCACACACAAAAAGACATCTCTCGGGCGGTCGACAAGGCAAAAAGAGAAAGGGGGTGGGTGACTATTTTGCATCCTGGGTGGTCTGCCCCCACTTGTGGGAAAACTCAATATTTACATTTTGCAATTAGAACTACTTTTTTCTCACTTTATTTTCCACAACATCGATTACACACTTCCTTGTAGCGTGGAATGCCGCCCTATGAGTGTCGGCCCGTTAATGGCATGCACCTGTTTGTCGGCCACAGAGTGAAACGCGGCGGACGACCACTTGATAGGCTTCTCCTCCGGGGCTCCTGTTTATCAGCGCGAGGCGAGCAGCTCTGCAGCAACACGTTATCTGTGTTATTTGTGAGCATATTTTGTGCCTAACTGAAAATAAATATTGTGTTTTGATGTCGGTGGCAACTCTGCGGTGCTGGCAAACTGCACGCTGGGAACCTTTTTTTTTGTCTTCTTTCTAAAAAAAAACTGGAGAGATGAACAATGACTTTTAAAAAAAAAAGTAAAATTGTCAGCTCAATATTTATTCAACGCAGATGTTGCAGTCTTCGTCTTTCATCAATGTCAGTCTAATCATGGCACTGCGTTTCAGGCATCAGTCATTACTCCAGGAGGAAAAAAGAGAGAGAGAGAAGGAGAGCGAAAGAGCAGTGGAATGAGGGAGGGAAGATTTGAGGATGTGGTGGAGAGAATGACAAAGAAGGGAAAAATGAGACCGGGGGAAACAGGAGAGATTAAGGGTGCAGAAAGAGAGAGAGAGAGGGAGAGGGAGGAGAAGGAGAGGTTTCTTCGTGAGCGAGCAGCAACAAGCGAGGAAAAGAGAAGGGAAGGAAAGAGGGGAGCCATAGACGTCATGGCAAATCACTTTCCCCTCGAACAGAGTCAGGAGCTCTTCGTTAATGCAGCGGCACCAAGGCAACGGTTGGTGTGGGGCTGACATGCTGCTGTGGCTGGCTGTGTTGGTGTAACCTCTGCTCCGGGGCCTGGGGGTCTAAAGACGCAGGGCCGCCCGAGCGGGGAGGAAGGCCAGATCCAGGCCCGGACGCACTGTGGGAACCGAGCGGCCTTGGCAATATGAGGCCCAAGTGACGGGGAGGCTTACCTAGAGATGCCGCCCGGGTCTCTGCTCGGAGCGTGATGGAAGGGAAGAAGAAATCACACACATACACCCACACCCTCCCACCAACCCACCCAACACCACCACTACCCGCCTGCCCACCCCTCCTCCCCACCCAACACTCGCTCACTCACCCCTTTCCTTTTTCCTTTTTTTTTTTCCACCCAACTCCTGCTTTGTCTGCTTTGTCCTCGCTTCCTTTCCTTTGCGCTTAATGAAGTAGCCGTGCTCTTTCTCTGTCAGCCGCAAGCAACGGCCGCATCACACCCGCCATGTCAGGAAGCTCGCTGTCAGCACTGCATGCTATTTATACTTTTTTTTTTTTTTGAGCAACAAAATAAGATGTTTCAACTCCTTCAGTTTTTCCTCAGCCTTGCTGCTTGATCAACGGTTGGATGTATGTTGTAAGTCTGTGTTAGCATGCAGTTTTCATCGTATGTGTGTGTGTGTCTGCTTTTTATTGGGACAGTTGGAGCGTGTATGGGCTGTGTCTGTGGCAAATTGGACTTTTTTTTTTTTTAAACGCACATGAGGCCACATAAAAGAATCGTTTAAATGGGGCTTTTATCTCTGCCTGTCCCTTTTGGCCTTGAACTTCTCTGAATGTTAGCAGAGAGAAGGAAGGTGGAGGGGGGGTAGGATGACAGACAGGCGGACAGAGACTGTGGCACCTTCTTCTCCGAACGCAGCCAGTCATCTCGCTTTAACATTTTGACACCACTTTGGCGCTCCTCTTTCATCACCTTCCCTCTCGTCTCCCGGGCTGTGTGGTTTTGTGCGTCGCCCCTGAGTCCTGACAGGCCCCTGCAGTGGTATTTGTTGAGCTGTTACGCTCATCCCCTCAGAGACTGGACGTGCCTTAAAACAAGCAGACGCAAAAGTCCCTATTTGTCTGCCAAGGTAGCGGAGCGCAATTTTTTTGGCAAAGTCATTTTTAACAGCCAGCGAATGGAAGATGTATTCAGGTCAGCCAGGAAAAAAAGACTTCTTCTGTCCTCGTCAGGATGCTCTGTGACTTTGAGAAGTTTAGGACGTTGCGAATCGGGACGTTTTGATCACTCGTTGACCGAAGTGACGTGTCACTTTTTAATTTCTCCTCTCCTTTACCTCTCATTATGTAAAGCTGAGGAGCTCCTTACCTGCAAAAAGCACTCTCTCGTGATGATGAGAGCCGAGCTTGTCTCAGTTTCTCTTATTCTCTCTCTCTCTCTCCCTCTGCAGCAGACGTGCAGTGTCAGTCGTGCCCTCGTTATGATCAGAGCGTCAGAGGCAGGTTGAGCCTCGGGGCAGCCCTCGGTCACTTGCTGATGAGTGGGTGGAGGGGATCAATCCAGCTTCACTTTACCACTCAGCAGCAGACACTCTGAGAAAGCGTCTGCCTGACAAGTGGTGCTCCAGCGCCACTGTACATGTTGTTACAGAGCAGCAGAGAGAGCAGGGAGATTATTATCTTGGCATTACTTGAGTGGTGAAAACACTTGATAACAATTCTGTCCAAGAGCAACGCGCTATGAATCACGAAAGCGACTTTGATCTGTGGGTGTGTTGCGAGGACAAGCGAGTGTGTATGGCTGCGATGAGTGATTTTTAGACTGGTTATTAATGATTGCACTTAGCAGGCAGAAGTGCTTTCACTTCCCAAAATGAGGCTCCATTATAGGCGGAGAGCCCTTTTTTTTTTTTTTTTTTTTTTTTAAAGAAAAAAGGGGGAACGGTTCAGGTTTATTGTCTGTATTTCTTTTCTAATTCTCTTGGCTTCAGCGTGGCCAGGCTTGCAGCTTGATACAAACATTTTAGTTAAGTTTCAGGGGCAGGAAAGCTGCTGCCACAGGCAGAGCGAGCATCGTGTTTACAGGCACATGTAAAGTCGAAGCTGTCTGACACGAGCTGTGACCCGAGGCGATTCACTGGGCCTTCGGTCTGGACAGTTGCTCACTTTCATCCTGACCGCTGGAATGTGAAACCAGGACATTTTCCTCTCTGCAACAGAGTGTCAAAGTTTCTGGCCTGAAGAAATCTGACTTCTCTCACTCACAATCTCTCCGATCGACAATTTCGATAAGCGCACTTTCCAAATGATTAACATTTAATCAATCCACTTCCCCTAGTAGAGGGTTTTTATTGCTTTGTTTCATAATGAGGGCCATATTTCCTGGAATGTCTTTCTTTCTTTCTCTTCTTTAAGAAAGTAGGTTATCATTCCATTATTCTGCAGAGTAGATGATAATGTTTTACTGCTGCATTCCTGTTTAGGAAATAAAGGATTTGTCAGCATCAGATAAAAGATATCCAGCACTAACTTAAAGGAATAGTTCAACATTTTGGGAAATATACGTGTTCACTTTGTGATGGAGAGTTAGCTAAGACCGCTGTAGCATGTATGTTAATAAATATGAGGTTAGCTTAGCATAAAGACTGGAAACGGGGGGAAAAAGCTAGCATGGCTCTGTTAAATGGTCACTAAATACACCCACCAGCACCTTTTTAAAGCTCTCTTTTGTTTGTCTTAACTCTGAGCGAAGCTGCAAAATATTTATCAAGCAGATATGAAGTGAAGAAGTTTATTTCCCAAAATGTCAGCGTTTTGCTTTGAGATCTCCTGAAAATCATTGTTTTTAGTGTGTATATGTGTGTGTTCATGCTTATCATTTCCTCCAGTTTGCTTCAAATTATAGTTTGCTCCCTCGTTATCTGCGTGCACGTACTAAGGCTAAACTGTTATTCTGTTTTTACACATTGTGTGTGTCATACGAGTGTTAGGTCACCGCCAAACAAAACCCTAACCTGTGGACACTGCAGATTTCCTGTCGCGCCCCAGGGGACCCCATCAGCTGTTAAGATCCCTCTGCCGTGGCACCTTTTCTCCCTTCCTCAAGCAGAAAATCACTTTATCAGCAGCTAGCGAGGCCCTTGTGACCACAATTTGTCACCTCATTTAGAATGGTTGCAGGGCTGACAAAGCTGTAGATTTCATGTGCAGCAGAGGAAGTGAGGGAAGATAGAAAAAAAATAAGCTGTTTAAATCACACAAAACTTTCCTGAGAACACCGGGACAACTGCTTTGTGTGCAACGCCAGTGTCCAGTGGTAAGAAACATTCGAACCCTCGCACTCAGGAATAAGTTGTGCAGGGCCTGTTTGGAGCTTGTTTATTTATCGAGGCTTTAATCTGAACAATATGTTCCAAATGAGGCCTGTGATGCTTCTCTCAACTGTGGCATTGTGGTTAAAATTAGAAAACTGGCTCCTGCTCCCATCTCTTCCTCTCTCTCACCCTGTCAGTGGCCTTTGTTCTCTGTGCAGATGCGGCACTCCGCTGACAACATCCCCGTTGGTGTTCGGGGGAGGATGGAGTCAGTGTTGACGGCACTCTGACCCCCCTCCCCTTCCCCAGTCTCCAGCTCACCTCTGGAGCCCCTTTCACAAGTGCTGATGGCTCGCTGAGGAACCTCAGTGCTGTCCCTCGGCCAGCTGCAGCAGCTCTTAGATCATTAATCCTCTCACCCCCCACCACAGAGCCCACATTTGTTTTTCCGTTCCATTACACACTGATTGGGGATACTGTGACTCAGGAGAAGATATCAGTGGGGCTGTCATCTCGGCCTCTGTACTTTCTTAGTCCGACGGAGGACGCTACGCCATCCCTCCTCCTCGTTCGCCTCTCTTCCCCGCTCCCTCCTGTGACCTCTGGGCTGAATAATGGGGCTGCGTCTCTCTTTGAGAGTTTGGGGGGGGGGTCAGCGAGGGACGTCATTAGGCTGGTCTGCGGTGGTCAGCGTTGTCAGAGGGGGGTTGGGGGTCAGAGAGAGCCTTGTTTACAGACTGTGTGTGTTTACATTCCTGATGGTGAGCGCCAGCTTTAGAGACTGCTGGAAGTGAAAGGAAATGCTCTTATTCTGCTTAGTAATGGAAAAATCCAACCCAATACATCAAGGAATCCAGATGAAAAAAGCCAAGTTATTTATTTGGTGGGTTCTGGCCAATGCATTCTGGGTAGAAAGAGGGATGACTTCACTGATGAATTTGAGACCTCCTCAATGGACAGAGGCATGGGAAAAACCACATGATCCCCTGCAGTATTTAATCACCCCCGGTGAACTCCATATATATATATTTATTGCAGACTGTAATGGCCTATACTGCTGATTAATGGCAAGCACTGGTTGTGCTGTTTTGTCATAAATCATTGCACCATCTTTCACACAGGCTTTTGGGGCTGCAACTAAGAATTAGTTGTGTTATTGATTAATCTACCAATTATTTTCCCAATTGATTGATTAATCATCTGGTCTACAAAATTCAGGGCTGCTCGTTTTGTTAGATCAACATAAACAAACCTATTCGAACCAGACAAATTTGGGCATTTGTTTTCTTTATCAAGCATTAAAATAGTTGATCAGTTCATCAGCTAGTTATTGCAGTTCTATAATCATTCAGTACTTTTACCACAGTCTTCTTCCTCACATACAGTAGTCACATACACAGTGAAATACAGTGTCAATCAAGTTTACACTGAGCACTTCCATTCACTAGGTGTCTGAAATATTGCAGGAAATGAAAGTGCGACATCACAGAGAAGTCATTTATATGTATAAAGTTAGTTTTTCTCTGAGTGTGTTGTTTCATATCACTTTATACTGATGAGGACACGTGCAGTAGGGAAAATGGAATTTCAAAATTAATGGGATCCACAAAATGACATGGACACCCTCAGACTGAACAGACAAGCTTTGCATCATCTAGTAGACTCGGCGAAAGAATGTTGGTTGGGGGAATTGTGAGAGTAGGAACATTTGAATAAGCCTTTTTGCTGTTTTTTTTTTGTACATGAACAAATGTCAAGACTTTTATAATTATATAAGCCTATTTAGAGTCTCCAGACATGAAATGGCTCCGCACTGATTAATTAGAGGGTTCGCTTTGAATTTAGCCTATAATTCAGGTGATGATACACAAGCTAGTTTTTTGGGGGGAAAATATGCCGCAGGAAGACAATTTGAGATGTGAATATGGAAAAAATGACAGGTAATGCTTTCAGTGCTGTCTGCACAACATTTATAGCAGTTTTGAATCAAAACAACGATACAAATCATCACGATAATCATAACGGCATCCGACCAGAGCTGAAATGACTAATACGTAGGTGGATGGACAAGAAATGAAGAATATTTCAAGTAAAAATCATTTAAGATATCAGGACTTGATGCTTTTCTTTGTCATATATGATAGTAAACTTTGTGTCTTGTGGTTTTGAACTGTTTGTTGCATAAAGCAAGACATGAATATAATAAATTGGCCATTTTTCTCTATTTTAGGACATTTTAAAGACATGATGAATAGAATTTGATAATTAAAATACTATTTGTTTCCACTCATAACTGATTTACTTTAGTTATCTCAACTCACATTGTGTGGTGTGAAAATATGTCAAAACATTTTGGGTTCATTGCAGGCCACCTGACCAAATATCTAATTTCTTATTGGTTTTAATTTTGTGTTTTCAGTGGAAAATATTTCCTAAGAAAATCTCCTAGAAAGTTTTTTTTATATGAAGGGGAAAAAAACTTTCCAGATTTTATATTTTCTGCTCCGGTGTCCCCTTACGCTGTCTGAATGAAATACAGTAGGAGCAGTGATGGAGGAGCCATTAAACACTTGATACGTCCGTATGAGTGAAATGTTGATTGTGCTGTCTCGCTGCATTTAAATGAAGCATATATCCAGTCAGTTCCAGCCCGCTGAACTTCACATTTCTGAGCTGTAGTAGTTAATGCCTGCTTCACAGCTTACACAGAGAACCATTCACTTTATACCTCAGTTTGACAGGAAACAACTAAAAATATCACACTTGTGCTGTAATTGCTACGTTGCCATCTTTATAGTTGGTACTGTATCTGGTTAAAGCAACCACCAATGAATGTAATTGCTGTGTGCAGAGGGGAGAGTGTCATGTCAGTTAGCTCTGGTTGTATAAATAAAAGGTATACAGCTGGTCTAAGTGCCACCCTTCCCGTATATAAAATATGCTGCACGAGGCCAAGAAGTCATTAACAGTGGAGGACACATGCCAAGAAGGTTAAAAATCCCTTGAAAGGTACAAATGAATTTCTTGTCACTTCGGCTCCTAATGGGAAACAGTTACAAGTTATGTTCAATTATTCAGCGCGGTATACATTAGACCTCCAACTCTTTGAGTGTGTCACGTCGGCCTCTCGCTGTGCTCTTAGTATTACTCTATGATTCACTTAATTACTGTAATAAGTGTTTTTCTTCTGGAGGTGGGCCGGAGGTCTGTGAGTCATAGTCTATTAAGGCCACACATGCTAACGGAAAGGCTCAGCACCAGATGCTTGGTCTGTGATCAAAATTGCAGAGAACGTCCTTTTTAATCATCATGATTATTATTATTGTTATTATTATTATTATTTGGAGAGTTTGAGCCTGAGAAACGTTTTCTAAATGATGCAAGGGGAGCCCACTTGCTCTTTCCTCTGCAATTTCCGGGCTCATCACCATCACTGTCTGCTCCGATGGAAAGCAGGCACTATGCTCATGAAGTAAATAAGTAAGTAAGTGTGTGCTGGCTTGAGATAGTCAAACTCTTGAAATGAAGACACCCCACATGCACATCCATTATATATCAGCGTTTGTGTAACATGGAAGCACACAGAATAAAAAGCAGTACACAATATTTTTGGACAGAATGAGCTGAGTAACATCTTGGAGGCTTTACAGAACATTGTAGAATAATACAGCCTCACTATTTCCACTATTTGCTTCCAGAATCCACTTAAGTACCAATGGAAATTGAAAGGATACATAATATTAGATTAGATTAGATTAGATTAGATTAGATAACTTTATTATCCAACTAGTTTAGTGACGCTTTTTTGTTGCAAAATTTCTGCTAATGGAAGCTGTAATTGTGCTCCAAAATATTACATTTGGTTGAATGGACAGGCGTTTGGAACTGGTTTTGATTAAAATATATGTGACGAATGAATGAACAAATTGAACCTTAGAGAATTTATTTTGCAAGCAACGAGCACGCAGAAATATAAATTTGAGCTGCAACAGTAGATCAGTTGTTGACAATTGAGTATTTAATCTGTGGATTTAGAACCTAAACTCATCAGTCATTTTCCCCACAAAAGTCCCACAATATCTATAATGGTATGTTTTCAAATGTGAACATTTGCTGATTGTCGCACATTATAGAGAAATGTGAACAAATGTTTTTTTCTGATGTTTCATAGATCCAGTACTTAATCATAAAAATCAATGGGAGGTTATTCAGGTACAAAAAGAACCATTAGTTGCAGCCATGATGTAAATGAAAGAGATACTCCAGCCATTTAGTATTACACTCGTACAACGAATGGGCAACTCACAAGAAACACATAAAAAAGACTGACTTTTAGCCTCTAGTATGGGGTCAAACCACACTTCCCACAGTGCCCCTCAGTCGCATCTTTCATTCAAAGACATCATCAAACTGAACATCGGTGTACAGTGCCCTTTTAAGGAATATAAGTTAAGACACATGAATAATAGACGATGAGAACTTATGATGTTTTTCCTTGACTTTCTTCAGTCCTGTGCACCGCTGGGTATAAACAAGGCCGAGACAGAGATTTGGACAAAGTTAATGTCCCTCGGCATGTTAACATGATACTCCTCTCCTCAAAGCTGCCTGTATGTTCTTATTCATTTTCCCTTTGGCCTCAGATTAATCTGAGGCTTCAGGGTTGGTGGACATAAGCAGGGAGGGACCCGGGGTTTTGAAGTTGTGATCACAGTTTCTGAAAGCACAGGATCAGTCAGTGGTCATGATTCCTAAACATTTAGAGTGTGTGAAGGATGAGTGTAAATATCCCGAATGGAAGCAGTTGATATTTTTATTCACAACTTTTTAGAGGCTTGCTGGACAGCCAACAGTGTGTCCCTTCATTAGCTGGAGGGGATCTAGGCAAGGAGGGAGGAGGAGGAGGGTGGGATGCTAAATTTTGAGTTAATGTTGACGTCTGCATTTCATCAAAACCATTCTTTGAGGGAGGGGGGCCCTGTGCCCTGCACAACTTGAAAATCCACGATGATTTTCACAAAGTGCTGTGTTGATGTTGCGACAGGCAGCCATAGTTCCTGTCCTTCCCGCAACCTTGTCCTCACTGCATCTCAGGATACCGTCACACATGCAGCGCTGAATCTAGACACACTCTGTATGCTAATCTTAAGTGTTTATACATATACTAATAATTTTTAAGTTAATTTGGTTCAACTTTAAATTTGCGTTTAACTTTGGTTCAAGCACACACAGCAGCATTTTGGCTGTATGTGGGTAAATTATTATTCATGTTGAAAAATGTGTTTTGCTCATTGTTCACTTCAACATTCAGGGAAGTGGAAAAGTTTCTCTGTGCTGCACTTAAATCTGAATTTAATTTGCGGGATTCTTTTCGCTTTGGGAAAGACTTTTTGTCGTTTAGCAGATCCCAAATCAATCGAGGAAATGAGCAACTTTTTCCAGACCTGTTTGCATGGCTGCACAACAAATGTTGTTTGTGAGCTGAACATGGCATCATCACACGGGCCATTTCCAGCAAAGAGATAAAAAGAGGTGTTACTGCCGGTGTTCGTACAGTACAGCCATTCAGCCTCTGTGCTGCTCTGTACCGAAAGTAATTATCCTGACCTTAACCCCATCCTGCTCAACCACAACCCTAAGTATAGTGTAAGTGTGGTTCTAAGATGGATAATTACAATACTTGTTCTTTGTAATTACACACAGTTTGACAAACGCTGTGATCCCAAGAACACCTTTTTTATAGAATTGAACCCAGCACCCTTCCTCCTCTGCCGCAAGGAGCTTGTGAAAATGAAGGATTTGATCTGAGGATGCTTTTGTCAAGAAAGAGCGTTTTGTTTCACCACCTCAACTGTCCAAGTGTTGCACCAAATCACTCTGTCAGGGGCGCACAGCTGAATACTTTATTGCCCCTGCCGACCGAATGCATCACTTGGTCCATATTTTTGACTATTATTCTGAAGTCTGCTGCCAGCGGCGCGAGTAAAGCTACACCTATGGGTGTCCCAGCTCCACTCAGTCTATTTCTGTATCTGAAGGAAAGGTGATGGGTTTGGAGGAGGGTTGGGGGGGGGTGGGAGGCGGGCAGGTTTGGGGCAAAGCAAACAGTGAGGGTCTCAACACTCAAAGTAAACATTACCCTATGTTTGAACTACACACCTTCGGCCCTACAGTTCTCCCACACACTCGCGCTCTCCCCTCGGAGTCTTATTCCTGCTACCACCCCCTCGAGCCTGCCCAGCTAAATACACTGCTTATCCCAGGACCTTCCCATAAATCAGGGAGGAAAAGCACCTCTGACAGGGTCTCACCTCCACGGCCAGCAGCCTTTAGCTGACAGCTCTGACTTGCATGTAGGGACTACTTTGGAATAAACGGACTAATGGCTTTCCAGAGTAACTTTCCTAATAACCACCTCTGAGGACATTACGGATGTTTTATCCGGCAAATTTAATACAGTTAAAATAAATCCCCTTTTATATGCCGAGCAAGCCCTGCAAACCTCCTGCCCCCACCCTCCAAATATGAAAAGTCTGCTTCGCTGAGTCAAGAGCACGTGGCTATGCATTTTAAGATTTAGAAGCTTGACACACGGCAAAGTTTAAGTTTTATTGAGCATACGACAGAGCATGAAGTGAATCGGTTTCTGGGGAGAGAAAACACGCTTCACAATTGTACGACATGTTTTCATCCAACAAAATCATTGAATTCAATATTCTGAGAAGTCAGTGGGTTTAAACAGGGACTCAAGCTGTTTGTGGCTTTAATATGCTCAAGTGCATTAACCAGAGGAGAGCTCTAACAGCAGCAATACTCAAAATGACACATTCCCCCCCGGAGGAGACTGTTTAAACATCTGAGCATTGCCCAACATCTCTTTCTTCTCCGGTTTTGTTGTTTTGACTTTGTTTATTCATCCTTGTCTCGAAGCGCCGGCTTCATCCTCGGCTGCCTTATTTTGTTCCCAACAACTGTGATTCCTCAGCACAAAAGAATGAAAGAAACTCTCAATGAAAAACACAATCTTTTCATGTTGGGCATGAGTCAATTACCAGGGCAGCATTACTGAACGCCGCATTTTTTTTTTCTGCTAAGAGGATCGCCCTCTGGACTGAGCTGAAGGATGTATTGACTTTGACATGTTTATTTCCATGGCAAAGCGTGTTTGCCAGTACATTTAGCTTTTGTTGTCCGTGCGTCCACTGGAAGGCTCCCAGTAACTTTTATGGCTGGATTTGTGGATTTATGGACTATTGTAGTTTGTTTCATTTTTGTGGCGCTTACGCCAAAGGCAATGTGGGATTGTTGTGTGTTCCTTTGCCATTGGTGTTTGATCATGGCTCTTACTTTTCTCATTGTTTCCCATTTAATTGTCAGATCTTGATAAATTTGTTTCTCACATGTTCATATTTCTATCAACGAGGTGCTAGCTGGTGCTATAAGTGTACAAAGTAATATTTATAAAAATATGTTGCTGCGCAGTTAGTTACATAATTTCACCAGTTTTGATGGTTTTGACCAAACATAGAAGTTGCTCTGTTTGTTTAAAACCCTAAATGCGTAGCAAGCCATGCTCTGTCATCATTTAAAATTTCACTGAAGTTATTATGTATCATAACACGGCGGTTACATAACATGAGAGATGCTTACAGCCCAATATCTTGTGCTGCTCTTTTGCACTCCAGAGTTGCCTGCAGCAATAACAACATAAGAAAAAAAAAAGGGTAATGGTGAAAAAAGTGATGCAGAACTGACAGTTTTTCTGCACTATTTATGTTTATGTATGTTTTAATTTCTTTATTCTGAAAAAAATATTTCAGCTGTATACAAGTCTTCAGCTGGTGTGTTTCGCTGTCAGTCTTTGAATCCTAATTGCAGTTTCCGACTTCAGGCATTTTTTTAAAAGTGTGTGAGTCTGTGTTTGTGTGCGTCTCAAAGTAAAAAAGACTGTGAGTCGGCAACCTTGCAGACTGGAAAGATTAAGTGAACTGATGCTCCAGATGGGAACATTAATAACCAGATGAAAAGCGGGATTCTTTGAGTTTCTGTCATAATGAATATTAATTACTACAGAGACTTGGCACCAAGAAACCTGACAATAAGACAGATATTTTGTTGTGATTAATGCGTCCTCTATCGAAAAACACTTCCTCTCCCGCTCTTATCCTGGAAGACAGTCTGTAAGGAGAAAGGACCCAGGCTGCTCCTCAGGAGAATTCATATTGTTCTCGCATAATATAAATCAATACAAGGCTCGGGGAGCTCCTGCATCGCTAAATGGCTTTGTGGAAACTTAGCAAGAGGAGGACCACAACTGTCCCAGATGCTTTATTCCACACTGAACACTGAACAGAAACGAAAATACCATAGAAACACATAAAACCTGACAAATCAGTACAAGCATGATAGTACGGTTTGGAAACATCTCAGCTGGTATCACTTTATTTGGACAGCCCAGTGCTGATGCTCAACCTTTGTGTCTTCTGACAAGAAGCAGATGTTAAACATGTCTTTTTGACAACTGGCTCATCTCCGCCGACTATTTTTAAACCTGTAGCTCTGACTCAGACATTTAATACTCCTATACTACTTTAGTAACCCTGGAGTATTTCTAAGGATGGTAACTGGGAACTGAAATAATTCACTAATTGATGGATTTAGGTACTTCTGGAACAAAGCCTGAAAGCGCTGGTTTCATTTCAGCTCTTAATTGTGTTTGTGGGCATATTAGGATGCTGATTTTAGCATTTAGCATTAAAAGTAGTGTCACAGATCTACTATCAGCTATAAGGACTCTTGGTTATGGTGACCAGACTTCCTGGTTTGTTGTGGATTTTTTGGATATTAAATTATTCTCAGACCCAACATATGTCTGTGAACCACTAACAAGTTCTGGTTTTGAGCATTCATTACTAAATTGCCCAGTTTTTGCCACAATTACAATAATATTGTCCTTTTTTCAGAGCTTACATAGACATTTATCATATTCTGTCCCATTCATTTTACTCTAATTCAATCTAGAAACTTAAATAATCAGAATTCAACACTTTTTTTCTGTATGTGTGTCAAAGGAAATGCTGTGTTCATGGTGTTGAAAGGTAGCAGTAGGTGCACCAGCATTATTAAACTGCTATTGCGATGTTTCTGCAATGTTCAAACTTCCCGTAATGGAAACGTTGGGTTCAGTTTCGTCCCACAGGTCTCACACAGAGTTTTGTGCATTCTGCGCTGTCACTGTCCTCCTTTCCACAGCAAACTTCATGTCCTCAAGGAATAGGCAGATATAGCCAATATGCTAAGCTCATGGGTTTAGGTTGCAGGTCATTTCCCAGTGGGATCAGCTGGCTCCTGCAGAGGGCTTGTGATAAGAGTGGATATTGGAAGCTATGTAAACCTTGTTAAGCTGCCCTTCCCCTGTGTGCAGGGGGGTAATCCTAAACACCTGGGCTAGTTAACTGGGATTTGGTGGGATTAGGGGCTCTATGAGGCAAACCTGAGCATGCTTCTGGTTAAACCCATTTCCATTCTTATCTTTTCACATTCTCTCCTTTATGATTCAAACTCAATCCAGCAGTTACACAACAGTTACCTCTTCTGCTGAGCTATTTTATCACTGCCAGTATCTGTTCTTCAGGCCTTTGAGGACTAGTCAAGCATAAACCTGATTTATTTTTGTTGTTCAAGCTCAAACATCCAACTTTGATTTTAAACTTTGAAGTTTATACTGCATGTTTTTAAAAGCTGAAGTCTGTGTTTTTTTTTCAACCCAAAGAAGGATGCTTGTTTTGTTTTTTCAAGATTTTATTACTCTCTATGGGTTGGTCCACCACTTTGGTCCAGACTAAAATATCTCAAGAATTATCAAATAGATTACTGTGAAATTTTGTTCAGACGTTCATTGTCATCAGAGGATAAATCCAATTGACTTTAGTGATTCCCTGACTTTTCCTTTGCTGTCAGCATGCCGTTGACATTTTTTTGTGTTTATTTTGTTATTTCAACAAGTATTGAACAGATTGGGCATTTGGTAACAAAGGATGAATCCTAATGATGCAGGTAATCTCTCGACTTTTGTGCCACCATTAGAGTGGCAAAATATTTCAGTTTGTGAAATATGCTTTGAACAAATACCTACAAAACTAATGACATTCCCATCAGCCTTTGTGCTATGTGCAAATGTTAGGTGGTGAACAGTAAACCTTCTAAAGATTTGCATGGTGACAGCATTTTGCACCTCTGTGCCTCACAGAGCTGTAGCATGGCTGTAGACTCTTAGTCTTGTTTTATTTTTTGACAGTGAAGACTTTTGGCCAAAAGTCATTGTTCAAGAGATAATCTCCTTGTGATTTGTGATATGAAGAAACAAATTGACCTGACTGTGACCCACCCATCCTTTATCTATACTGCTTATAGTCAGATGGTCGTGAGGGGCTGGAGAGGAGGGGTGCACCCTGGATAGGTAACCAATCAATCACAGGGCTGACATGTAGAGAAACCACTCACGCTCACATCCACACCTGCCTATTTAGAGTCACCCGAACAGGGGACATTGCTGTTCG
This sequence comes from Amniataba percoides, assembly GCA_037176925.1. Taxonomy (NCBI): domain Eukaryota; kingdom Metazoa; phylum Chordata; class Actinopteri; order Centrarchiformes; family Terapontidae; genus Amniataba; species Amniataba percoides. The sequence continues at coordinate 13,760,564 of JBAJHX010000041.1, forward strand.
TGGTCTGCATCTTAAACAACAGGGGTGCCCCAAGACTTTTTTTTTTTGCCTTCCATGTGTTTTTCAGACTCTTCTTAGGTGTGCCCCGCCTCCTTTTTTTTTCAAAATGTCATGACAAAAGACACATGTCTAGTTGATCAGTTGAAGGTCACAGCACCAGAATCAATAGTATTTATTGTACTTACAACGAAGAGGCTTGTCTTCATGAGCTTGGATCAGATATACTGCAAAACGGCACCAATTCCACCAAGTTTAACCTCACATTTCGTGCAGTATCATCTGTATTCATTTTCAGTTATTTTTGTGTATATTTGTATGTGGACTTTCACTAACAGTGGCCAGTTGTAGCTCAATCAAGTACACAGAGTTTGATTCTCACAAAATCTGCATTTCTGTGTTATTGTAACTGTGACACCATCATGGAGAAGTAACCACCCCCTCCCTCTTTCCTCCTTTCTAGATGTGGATGAGTGTGCAGAGGCGCTCGACAACTGCAGCATCGATGCCATCTGCCAGAACACCCTGAAGTCATACAAATGTATCTGCAAGTCGGGCTATAAAGGGGACGGAAAACATTGTGAAGGTAAAAGTCTCACTGGATTAATGCGCTCATTTTCACCTGTGGTTGGAGGCACAAACTCGTACTCCCCTCTGTGGGAGCACGGGGAGGATTTTTACAGTACATGGAAGTAAAAGCCACATTTCTCATGTTGATTTGCCTTATCTCTCTGAACGTAGGCCCCTGGGCACTGACAGGCTTGATAAGAGCTTCTGTCTCACTCAACATAACTCATTAGTTTCAAGACTCTCCTGAAGAGGGAGGAGAGACGGGGGGGAGAGAGCGCGGTGGACGGAGGAAGGGGAAAGCCAGGTGCAGAGTGCTCCTTTGTGACAAGATGAAATGAAGCAGTAAATTTCCTACACATGTTAGAGGAGAGAATTAAGATAGCGGCTGAAACGGCAGTCAGAGGCCCTGCCAAGCAGTCAGGGATATTTCCACAGCCAGAGGCAGGCCTCGTAGACTGTCAGACACAAGTCTGTTTTTCTAGCCTTTTTCAATGTGCCCAAAGCCTCCGGATCATTATATCCCACAATTTTTAATGGTATTATTACAAAACCATATTTCACAATGTCAGTTTTTTCCTTACTATTATTATTCTTTCATTTACTCAACCGAGTGTTTTTCATGGCCTTCTGCCTGTAGGTCATAAAAGTTTGCTTTATTGAATCTATTGTAAAATATGTGCAAGGTCGGGTTTCCATTGAACTGAAGGTTTGCTGATGGCTTCTCAAGGCTGATATACTGGTAAAAACTCTAATTCAAAAGCAACATTCATAAAATGAGGAAGAAATACACATTTTTAGTACCTGGTGGTAGGACAAATGTTCTGAGTGCAGTGCTGCTCCTGTTTGTGTTTAAGAGGACAGCGGAAAATTGCATGATGGTTGGTTTGATCCTCATTACCACTTAAACATCTGCTCCACCCTGCTTGTCTTTAAAGTCTGCTACTCAGATTTGATTTTTAGATTTTAGTTATTTAAAGGTGTGGTTCCATGTTACCTGGGGAAGCAGTTGAGATATTATGAGATATATGTGAGTTGAAGGTTTTATCTGATTTGTCCTCTGCTGTTAAAAGATATGTTGATGATTTTTAAAGCCAGTCCTGTAATAGTCAGGTGAAAATGAAAAATGGAAATGAAATAAAATGCTCGAAGTATTCGTCCTGTTTACTCTGGCCAGTAAAAGATCCATTGATAATGTGCTTTTAGTGTAAATGATGGGTCTTGTTTTGTATTTCAAACTTTATCTGAAGGTAGCGCGAGGCATAGGCAGTCTAATCTTGTCCAGTCTAGGTGTCTTCAATGATTACAACCCTTGTTGGTATACTATTCTCTCTTTGTCTTTCCCTGGATTATGTTGAACAGAGGTGGAGGATAATAACAAAACAACTTTTTTTTCTGTTTTTAGCTTCAAATTTGGCTAAAAACAGCCTCAAAAGATGACAATGCACCCTTAAATGACCACTAAAAACACATCCAGGAGTTTTGAAGGTCTATTTTAATGTGAATGGCTTTAAACCTTTAATGAATTTTATTTCCACTCTCACACAGGCTTTGGTTGTTACTGTTTGATTTTCTTTAAAACATTTGCAATCTTTTTGTGCTTTAGAAATAAACTGTGCTTATGCCTTATCTTTCTATCCATAAATATTTTATTTACCTATATACA
>JBAJHX010000041.1:13762893-13774772 GCA_037176925.1 Amniataba percoides
ATATTAGTAGTATTAGTGTCTTTTCATCAATCCAAATTAAAAACTCTTTTCTAACATATATCACTATTCATTTAAGCTTCAGAGTTACGTACGTTGTTTTAGGTTTTCAGACTCTTTTCTAAAAGACAAATCCCCATCTTGTAGCTGTGAGGGAAGAAAACTTTGAAGTCGACTTAGGAAGGCGTGACAAGCATCGCATAAAAGCAATTTCAAAGCTATTGGAGGAAAATCACTTTTGTGTTAACATGTGGTGGGTGTTTCAGGTTTGGAGAGGAGTAGAGGAGTGATGGGTGATTGTGTGCTCTGATCAGGGAATGACAGAGATGTGTGGGTAGCGGAGAAGCAGGGAGCAGGAGAGCGTTTCTTTGTTTCGGTCCCATCCCTCTGCTGTCAAGTCCAATTAAGCCCAGAGAGACACAGCCTCAAAGAGGAGCTGAACGACCGGGATCATCGGCCCTAAATGGGCCAGTAAGTGCTGAGTGGAAGTGCGCTGTGCTCTCAATACACCTTGTCTGGGTCTCCTCATTGCAGCCCCTCAGCCATCACCATAACCGTAACAGACAACTCCACTCAGGCTGTCATTGCAGTCTGCAGTCTCTCTTTATCTTTATGCCTCAGTCGGCTCCCTCGTTGATGTGTCACATTTCTTTAGTTTTAACTTCGAGGAATGATGAACCTTAGGGTTGGATTGATTTATTGGTCTGATGGTCAATAGTTGCCCTTTATTAAGTATTGGCTATCAGTCAACTTGTAATGTCAATAATGTCAGTTCTCCTTTCATGTAGGTTCCTTTCTGATGACGTACACACTCAAAGAATAGTTCAGCTTTCCGTGATGGTTTTGTTTCCTTTTTAATTGTCCAAGTATGTGTTTCAGTATAAATGGACATTTATGTACTTATAAAGAGCTGCAAATGTCATAGCTGACTTCATTCTCTGGATCTTGGTAGAAAACGTTCAGTACCCCATGCTGGACAAAATGCAGTTTCAGAGGCTTTTACATCCTGCCAACAATAAAATTCCAAAGGGAAAAAGCAACGTCTTGGCATCAAACTGGTCAAAATTTTGGATATTAAATATGGCATAAATCCTTGGCTATCGGTATGGAGCTTTAAAAACAAAACAATATCAGTAAAGCTCTGGCGTGTACTCAAGTTACATCAGCAACAGGTGAACCAACTAATTACCACAGCTGTTGTCTCATCCCTGTTTACGTCATGAGAGCTCCTATGAAAGCTGAGATAGAACAAAACAGATCATTATTATTCTCCATATTGCACCAAATGGCTTAATAGCAGTAACAGATTTTAAAGGAATATTTTGACATTTTTAGAAGAAACACAGCTTAGCATAGACTGGAAACGGTTAGCCTGGCTCTGTCCAGAGGTTACAAAATCCATCTACCAGCACCTCTGAATCTGGCTAATTAAAGTGTTTTGACGCTTTTGTTAAGTCTGCACAAAAATCATACAAATAATTAGTGGTTTTACTGGGGATTATGAGTGGGACTGTTTTTTGTCCAGAAGCAGTGACTTTTTTTGTCTTGTGGTTTGTAGGCAACCAGGAAATAATTACTTCACACATAACCCAAACCAAAAAAAAAAGAAAAATCTTATTCTCCAGAATACCATAGATTCATGTTATGATACGTAGTTTAACAATAAAATGGGTCTATCAGTATGGGGTCAGTTTGTACATGGCATAGCCTCTTCACCACTATAGATTAAAGTGAGTAGTGGTCTCCATGCTCTTAAGCATAGATGCCATCCCTGCTATGAAAAAATCTCAAAGCGCTGTACTGATGTCAGACAGGAACTAGTCCACATCCTGAGAAACTCATTGGGATAATTACTCCAAGAATTGCTTAAAAAGCTTGGTGGCAGTATATACATCAAGGATGCAGATATTCTGATCGATGAATGAGTCAATTAAGTATTCGAAAAAAAAAAATCATTTCATGCTAAATCTTTACATTATAGCACTCAGATTTCTGTTCTTAAGATGTAGAGTCTCAAGTAAATGTGCTTCAGGGATGTTTTCTAATAACTACTGACCTCAGATAATGATGTGCTCTAATTATGTTGTAAATTAATCTCTTATAATTATATTGGATTGTAACTCTTTGAGATTTTATTGTAAATGTGATTTGTTCTTTTTTATCCTTCTTTTTCTTTGTTTTTTTATTATTTTATATGATTTTATATGTGTTTTCATTTGTATTGAGGATATAAGAAATAAATTACTACATAACTTTCAACAAGGTGTTGTTTTATTATATAACGCTTTAATTAGTGAGCTTAAGAGGTGCTGTCAATGACAATTTAGCCATCTTCCCCTTGTTTCTAGTCTTTATTCTCAGCAAAGCTGCCTGTAAGTGCATATTTAGCAGAGAGATGTTTAAATATGCAGTTACAGGCTCTGCTCATCCAACTCTCAGAAATACAGCATGTTTTCTAAAATCACAAACAAAGTATTCCTTTAAGGATGCTCTCAACATGCAATCTCCCTCCTGACCGGACCTTAAGTTCTTAACGACCTGCTCTCACATCATCATTTATCTTCTCCCCGCAGATGTTGACGAGTGCGCGACTGAATACAACGGTGGCTGTGTCCACGAGTGCATCAACATCCCCGGAAATTACAGGTGCACATGCTATGATGGCTTCCGCTTGGCACATGATGGGCACAATTGTCTAGGTGAGTGTGTGATATTTGAGTATCTGTGATGTGCGTGTCTCTGTGTGTGTGTGTGTGTGTGTGTGTGTGTGGGTGTGTGCACTCAACACACCGTCTGTGCATTCAACAGACTTTTCTCTCTCTGTTTTCCACAGCTGACTTAATTATGCAAGAAAAGGTTGTTATATAAAGAGCTTTTGTCAGGAGAACACGTACTGCATGTGTCAAATTTCAAACTCAGTCTGACACAGTCCATGTGGATGCATAAATACTTCTCTCTGCATGTCTAATGTCAAATCATGGATGCTAATGTATGTTTCACGGCCGAGAGTGCTCTTATTAGACCGCTGCATCACTTATAAGCTATTTCCTCATTTCAAATAGCAGGTAGTGTTTTTTTTCCTTTTTTTCACAAAAGAAGAAAGGAGCCTTTTTTTTTTTTTTTTAATAAGTCTGACTAAAACGGGTGAATTTATGAAGAGCTTGACCCTGAGATGGGAGCTCTGAGTGAGCCGTCAGCCGGCCATGCTTTCCCATGGTTTAATATTTCACCAGTGTGCCATTCATATTAAACTCACAGAGAACGTATTACGCTTAAAAAGGTTATGAAATGAAAGAAAGAAAGAAGAAAAAAAACACTGCTCTTTCTGCTGCTGGGAGCTGCTAAACATAGGAATCACCCACCCACCCCCATTCTGTCTTTCTGTCTTGCAACCCCCCCACAACCCCCCCGCTCACCCATCCTACATTCCTTTGTTTTGTTTTGAAACCCCCCAAGTCAGACCCTGCTGCTCCTCAGAAATCATCAACCCCAGCATGGTACATTTCACTTGATTTTGAAAGCTGGCTAACCCTCGTGGCTGAGAGGAAAAGTAACCGGTAACTTGCCACAGTGGATTTCGTTGTTCAGGTGAAGGTGAAGTGATGACAGAAAAACTTATCAGCACTTAACAACGATTCACTGTGAAAAGGGCTTTTTCATGCGGGCACACAAGACCAACACGCTCGTATCAACCCCACATTCACTTGAAAAACTGGGATTAAGGCGCGCTGGAATGGAAAACACTCGCATCTTTTTAGATCGATAATAAACCTGTTCTGACTTGACGATGCCCTCGCGTCTCAACTTCTCTCTCGCTCGCTCTTACTGTATTTCGTTCTCTCTCTCTCCTACCTTCGCCTTCTGTTTCTTCCTCGCTCATGTGCTTGTGTCTACAGTGTAAAGCGGGGCCTATTTTCCAAGCCATTTAGCAGTGGCGTTCAGCTGTGCGTGGATCATTTGCTGTGCCTTGGATCAGCTCCTGCCTTGCGTGCAGGTGTGTAATTGCAATATATGGTTGTGTGGCTGCTGCTGTTGCGTCAAACAGAGTTGCATCCATCGATCCGTTTGATATAACCTGTCGTAGTGAAACACACACGATCAAACACGAGGAGATCTTCCAAGGCTTTTTCTCCTTCGTCTGCTCATCATGTCTTCCCTGCAAATGAGCTGTATGCAAAAGGGTAGCAACTTCTTGGGGAAGCTTGGAGAATCTCTGCCTTAGAAAATTCCTGAAATCTTGTGAAGATATCGATCTAGCTAATTATTAAATGGGTGAATATATCTCTGCACAGCAAACAGGGCATAAAGACACAGCGAATGGTTTTGACTGTCAAGTACAAATCCAGCTCTTGCCTTGAGACCTAAAAGGACTCTGAAAGACTTAATTTTCTTCAGAATTTAACTCATTCTAATGCCTCCGCTCTGCCCTGCTAAGGAAATAATCCCCAGCACAAACACAAGAGATGAGAGGAAGAGGTATAGCCGAGGTTTCACGTTAAGGCCCCAGCTTCCTCTTCCAGGTTTAAGCTCCTTTTGGCCCCTGAGAAAAGATTAGTCCCCTTGGCCCTGGAGTGGAGAGCCTAAGCAGCTGGTTCCCAGACGAGGTCAGACCCCTCATAGCCCTTATAGACCAGATGTGCCCGAGGCTGCATTTGTCTGAGGAGGAGACATTCACCTGATCCTCAAAAGTTCACACTGAGTTTAGATCCCCAGATCTTTAAGGTGCTTCTCTCCGGATTTACCCCATGTTGTTTTTCCACAAAGCTCCAGTGATTTTTGTTTTATTTCCTCAGCTTTTCGTGGTTAGAGTGCAGCACACACTCCCAGCGGTGTCCATAAGTTCCTTCTCTCAGCTCTCCAAGGCTTTTCTTTAGCTAGTGGGCACCAGTGTGTGTGTGTGTGTGTGTGTGTGTGCACGAGTGTGAGTAACTGTCAGCTTGGGGACACGAGTTAGGCCAAGCACAACGCGCGTCCCTGTCGAAGTCTTCTTTGTTTGCTCTGCTGCCGCACGTGCCACACGGCTCCTTGTAATTGGATGTGTTGGCAGCATAATGACATTGGGCGGTGGCAGAAGGCGGCAGAGCATGAAGCAGAACGCTGCCTGGAGCGCTTCGCCAGGGGCCGCTCTGGTTTCTGAGGTCTCCCCCGTCTGCCCCTACACCCTACATAGATGTCAGGGAGCCAGCAAGGTGGAAGCAATGCAATATCACAGCACACTGCTCCTGTCTGTGCGGAGTGAGATGTCACTCACTGTATAATTTACCTCACAGGGAGCTATTGTACCGTCTCAGAAATCACTGAAGAGAGGAAGTGAGGCATATAAGAACTTGATTAAATCTTTTATAAGAGGTAAGGGAGGGATGGTATTTAATCACCGCACCTCTTTCATGGCAAAGGCTGTAAAGGATTTTGAGAGTCTTAGGAAAAACAGAGGAATCAATGTCAATTTAATCCAAAACACACATCCTCTTTAGAATGAAAACCAGATGCAGGATGGGCTATTAGTTCCCCACTGTAGCACCACCGTCCCCACATTTATGACCTTTGTGTTTTGTTTGAGGTCCTGCAGAAACCAAAATACCCTCTTATCATTGCTGGGTCATTTTGAACTCTCTCAAGTAGCTTTAATATCATAAGCATCTGCACAAATACTCTACAAACCACAAAATCACAACATCTCACTTCTATCTGGAGCTAAAAGACACGCACACACACACACAAAGATATTTCTCGTGCTCCCGTAAAGTGGAAATGCCACAGTAGCATGCAGACCGAGTGTGACTGAACTGAGAGACTCAAACGCGGGCTTGAAATAGATGTTACAGATGTTCGAACGGAGCGCCACCACGCTGCGAAGGATGAGCTTTTGTCAGTGCGTCTGTTTGCTCGTATGCGTCATGCTGCGCGAGCCGTGTATGTTGCTCCCTGTTGACAGAGAACCGATTTGGGGGTCTGGGGCTTTGCGTGCACACGCGCACGCACAGCCACACACACAGCTTAACAGGCCATGTTCCTTTGATTTCTATTGACCAACACTGATTTGGTTTGTATTGATTCTGCAGAGCTCAATTCCCCATGCAATCTATAGGGAAATGAATGCCCTTTTACTTTAACCTTCCCCAAAGACGTAACATGATCTATAACAGAAGAGCAATGTCATTACAGCTTTGGAAATGGGCTTTTGAAGAACAGCTTTGAAGTAGCAACTTGGAAAAGGTCACGTCAGTTAACAGTATTTAGTGTTTGGTTAATGGTTGTAATTGTGTAGTGACTTTTTTTTTCTTTTTTTGAGAATGTCCCTCAGAACAAAAAAAAAAAAAGCTTCCTCTGTCATCTACCACAAAGTCCCTGAGCCTGTATCCGTGCTCTTGTAATCCTTTGGGGATCGTGTTGCAAGGTTGGCTAATCAAACAGGAGGTTTCAGACTGATGTATTATTGACCAGGTCCTGATGGGAAAAAGTAGTCATCAAAGGGCGTCACGCTGATTTGCTCCACAGCTTTTGCCGCGCTCTTAGATGCATTCCTTTTAAGTGCACTGGCCACTCTTCCAAGGCGGTGATGATAACCTCCGCAACCCTTTGCCTTCTCCAAAAAAACCCCCGTTTGATTCTCGCCTGGAAGAGGCGCTTTTAACTATCACCTTTTTTAAACTCCCGAATATGCAGGATCAAGTCAGGGAGGAGATGATCTGGTTAACTGTCTCTCCCATCAAACCCAGAGGAGTTCGGGACGGCACGGGCGCTGCCGAGGCTTAGCGCTAACCCTCGTTGCTTCTCTCCCACCCCTCCCCTCGCTACAGATGCAAATGCCCCGCTGTCTCCCCAGTTAGCTGTCACTTCGCTTTTGTTGTGACACGCACGGATCGGGTTTGGACAAGAGAGCCTCTCCACAGTTCAGAGGAGAGGAGCCGGAGTGATGAGTTAAAGGAGGGATTTGAGATTGGTGCATTAGCTGGCTCCTGAAGGCTATATCAACACACTCCCTCGCTCTCTCCCTTCTCTCAGGATTGTTCAGTCCCATCCACCATGAAATGAACAATTCCAGCTGAGCCCACTGGCAGCGCTTTGGGGGTGGGGGGGGGGACTCAAACCCGAGATTGGGCTTAAGGATGTTAAGCATGTAGCAGACTGGGTGCCGTCAGACGTCAGCGCAGGGCCTCTTGTCTCCTTGGCATAAGACTGTCCACCCGAACACTTATCCTGGGGTTTTGTTTTTAAAATACTTCCAGACTTGTTTTGGAGGAACAGAAAAATACCATTTAGCGTGATCTTTGCTCATAGTTTTTCATTTAGGAAAGAACTCAGCGAGAGATTGGATGTGGAGTCTCAGTCTGTGCTTATTTACCGAAATGGTTACCTGGGAGACGGGGCCAAAGTCGAAAAAAAGTCTGAGTTCAATCAAAAACGATGTATTAGTTGTGTTTATGTAATGGCATTAAAAAAAACTTGCTTGAGTTAAGAATGAAATGCTATGGTAAACAGATTTTTTTTTGTGTTTGCGTCGCAGATGTGAATTCGTTCGCTGCAGAGGGTCAGGCAGACAGGAAGTGCTGGAACTAATAAATTGTTCAAAGCTAATTACTGTAAGTGTCTTCATGCATCAACTTCCAGCTCGCAGAATAGTCACCCGCGCGTCTATGATTTAAGAGAGTGTGTGTTCTGAAGATGAAAGGTCAGGACTTCCTGCAGCACATCAATTTATACAACCTCAGCTGACGCGTGTCAGACCGAGGCTGAGTGTTTGTTAACGCACTTGGCTGTCCTCTCGGGTCCGGTTCAAACTTGGCGCCTCGGCCGCTAAGTCATTCAAGTGGGTGAAGAAATGCGCTGTGTCACTGAACTCCTGAAGCAACAGAGGCACACGCAAAAAAAAAAAAGAGGAAATCCTGTAATCCTGTTAAAAATAAGAAAGGATCTTGTTTTAATTGGAGCTAGCTGTGTATATGCCACTCCTTCCTCACTGGTGCCTGTTCATATACCAGAGCAGCACGGTCGGGCCGTGCAGTCCCCCCCATCTGTTTTGCTGCCTGTCGCTGCACATGGCTCCGATTTGCTGCCTTATTAAAGAGTGTGTGCCTCTTCGACTCCTGTAAATGAAATGCCCAAAGAGGCCAGTGTCCGTCCACTCACCTCCTCGTCTCTGGTCTGTCTAGACCGCAGAGACAGTTCTGTCTGATGCAGACAGAAGCCAAGCAGTGGGATGGATGCACGGACAGCTTTGATGAAAGACAGCAGTAGTTTTTCACCCCCTCTCTTGTAAAAAAGAAAAAAAAGAGATAGAAAGAAAATAAAAAAGAAAATAAACTGTGGGTCAGCAATAAATGTCCCCAAAGTTGCCAAAAAAAAAAAAGACAGAGTAAAGGAGTTGAGTGTTTCTCCAAAATAAGGGTTCAGGAGTTGCTGTAAGGCAACCACCATGTTTACATGGCTTTAAAGCTCTGCGCAAGGCCAAATGTTATATATACAGTCAAGGCTATCTGAGAAACCAGCGGACATGGCCTCTGCAAACACAACCAATCTCTTAATCTCTCTCCGTTTGAACCTTCCTTTTCCCTTCGTCTCCTCGAGTGAAACGGGGATAGAGCAGAGACATGTCTCATTTTTCAGAAGTGAGGCAGCCCTTTTAACTTGATTAAGATGGCGGAGGGGGGGCGAGTTTTTTTGTTGTTTTTTTTTTCCCATCCTCTCAAGAGAATTTTTAAAAAATGTTTTAAGTTCCAAATAACATGAGCACTTCTCCTGGTCGTGCCAGAACCCCTTTCCGCTTGGAAATATTTGCTTTGGACGCCAGCCTTGCCCAGCACACAACACAGGCAATTATGGGAGCTATTTAAACAGGAGAGATCTACTGACAGGCGACGCCTCATTTGGAGGGATGAAGGAATCAGGAAATGAAACCTTCATTGATGCGCTGAGGGTATGGAAAGAGAATTCCCCTGGGGCCCTCTGAGGCTGGTTGCATTTCTCATAGGCATCTTGTGCATGCGTCGAGGGCTGTTGTATTTGTGTAGCCTTTACGTTTTTGAGTTTTTGGGGGTTTGTGTGTATGTGAAAGAGAGAGACAGAGAGAGAGCGACTTTATGCATTGGAAAGGGAGAGGATGTTTTCCCGTGTGAGTTGTGGAGTTTGGGTTTTTGGTGCCCGCTAACAGTTTATCTGCAAAGGTGCAGCTGGAGGTTGTTGGCAGCTTTCGTCAGCTCAAAGGTCTTCTCTCCGTTGCCGCCACTTTCATGATGGAGAGATGAGACCATGAGGTCAACACCAAGGCAGCCGCACAGTTGCATGAAAGCCTGCCAAAGCTTTTTTTTTTTTCCTCCTAAACTGTCCTCTCTTTACACTGGCTTAAAGTCAAAATGTAACTTTGCTGAGCTTTTTTTTATTTTATTTTTTTTCTTCCTCTGAGCACACTGCTTCACCTGGCTGCAGAGAGATGATTTTCCCATCGACCTCAGCTGATGTGACGCGTTGTTTTTCGAGGAAAGAGACAGTTTTGCTGATGGAATGTGAGAACAGGACGGCAGACTTGGCAAGCCAACGAAGGTCATGAGTGCTACCTGCCACTGACCTATTTATCAGCCCCGTAGGTTTCAGTCTAGCCAGGTGCCACTTTGTGAGCCCGGGTACGTGTCTGTTTACGCATTACACATCTCTGCATTTCTGTGCGGGAAGAAGAAGAAGAGGACAGAGTGAAGTTTAATTTCTAACTCTGCCGGGCTGAGAATTCCCCAGAAAGGAAACTTAATCTAGAGGCCTTCTCAGACTGGACAAATAGACAGTAAATTAGTTTCGCATGACGGTTTATTAAAAAAAAACGCCTTGTGTATATAGCGGATTATTGATGCATCGAGCGGAGGGATGGATAAGGTTCCAGTGTGGTCAGTCGTGAGGGACAGAGCCCAGCTCTCCAGGGGAAGAAGGAATATAGAGCGTCACCTCCAGAGACACAGTGCAGTCACGCACAGGGGAGGCCGGGACCGCTACGCTCTGCAGCACGCCACACAAATGAAAGGGGGGGGAAGACATTGTGCAACATCTCCCATTTTGAAAATAAACAAATATATCAAAAGATTTATAGATGTTCAACCACTTTTCATTCTTTTCTTTTGTCAAGTCACAGAGAAAGTTGGGGGAAGGAGAAGAGAAAGAATTTTTTTTTTTTTTTTTGCCATTAGGAGAGAAGAGCTAGAAGTGTACAATTCATTATCGGTGGAAATGAAGTCAGCAACTCTCGTTTGTAGTCACTTTCCCTTTTCTTTCCCCGTGGCAGGACGAGGCCTCAGGCGACACTTTTTTAAATGCACTTGAGGTGGATTCACATGGTTGCTTGTTACCCTCCTGCCACCCCCCCCAACTCCCCCACCTCGTCCCTCCCCCCGCGTCCCATACTCTCTCTCCTCTTTCCATCTCTGCTTCTCCTCTCCCTCCTCCTCCTCCTCCTCCCCCTCCCTGCATTCCTCCCGTCACGGGGCTGACAGACACTCGTCATCAGCAGGTACTCTGGCCCAGGTGGATCAGGTTTCCCACTTGCCAGGAGATTGTGCTGCATGTGCATTTTTATGGCTTAGTGCTGCACAGTTGGAGGTTTTCAGTGCAGCTCTGGTGTGCTGCCATGTCAGATAACCATTAAGACAGACATGGCCTCCTCAGACAGCTTAAGACAAACTCCTCTGGCTTTTCATAACATCCAAACACTTTTTTTTTCAACCTTGCATTTTGCTTTTCGTATGACATTTGCTCTCAAATCACAACCTCTGCGCCTGTTTAACCTGCTTCATTACTGGAGTGAGCAGTCTCAAACTGATTTTCGAAAGCATTTTAACATTTTTAAATATTTCGTTATACCAGCAAGGGAAAAGGAGCACGTTTTGAATCTAAATGTGTTCAGTCAGATCGTAATACAGCTATTTCTTTTTTTTCATGGACTAATTTCAGTTCAATGTCAAATAAATGCAGCAAGTTTTTGCTTTGCTTATATTTTCATATCTAGTGGTGAAAGCTATGTAAGTTTATTATATAAATGTGAGGTACTTGTGGGTCTTATCTGTCCAAGCTACTACATACTTTTACTCCCCTTCATGTCAGACAGATGTGTTGTACTTTTTACTCCACCACATTTATTTGACAGCTAATTTCTGTTGCTTATACATCAGTGCACCAGTAATGATAATTCCATAATATGAGATATAATAACATAATACTCAGTCCAAGGCCATTGTTTCTGAATTATGACTCCTTTACATGTATTTTCACTATAAATGAAGTTTTTTTTATATTGCTATGGACTTAAATAAAATGATCTGAACACAGATGATATCAAATACCAATAAAGTAAATAAAACATTATGCCTTACCATCTGCAGAAGAAGCTCTTTTACTTCTGTTTCTTCTGTTGTTTTTTTTTTTTTGCACACATAAACACTCGCTCTTGTTTTTCCTACCTAAGTGATTGCGCTTTCATACTTCCTGCTGATTATGATTTACAGCTACGTGTCCATTAAATGGGTCACGATTTGATCCCAGACAACCCTCAGACAAATGGTAATCTGTGCAGTGTTTGTTCTGTCTTGAAAGGATCTTATTAATTTTGTTTTGTGCGTCTGTTTCCTGGCAGATGTGGATGAGTGCTCAGAAGGCAACGGCGGATGCCAACAGATTTGTGTCAACATGATGGGCAGCTACGAGTGCCGCTGCCGAGAAGGATTCCTCCTGAGTGACAACCAGCATACCTGTATCCAGAGGCCTAAAGGTTAATCATGCACAAACACACACACAAATACAAATACAATGATGAGTTATGGAAAATAGCAGTGAGATTTCATTTAGGTTCAGCGTCATGTGTTAAAGGCTCTTTATTTTCAGTAACATTCGGATGATGTTGCAGT
>JBAJHX010000041.1:13774872-13851255 GCA_037176925.1 Amniataba percoides
TCCAGAGGCCTAAAGGTTAATCATGCACAAACACACACACAAATACAAATACAATGATGAGTTATGGAAAATAGCAGGACACATGTTGTTCAGTGAGATTTCATTTAGGTTCAGCGTCATGTGTTAAAGGCTCTTTATTTTCAGTAACATTCGGATGATGTTGCAGTTGAATCTTTATATAAAATGTAAATGCTCAGGTCGGGGTATTTTTGAATAATTCGATGAGTTGCGCAGATTTAAACTGAGAACAGGATCGGCCCTAACAAGCCCAAATGAAAGGTGAGCAAAGGTAAGTGTCTCCAGTCTGAGAGGAGGGGAAAAAAAAAAGAGAACGGGGATAAATCTCTTTTTGTTTTCCTCCCACCCTTTCAAATTGAACCAATCTAGTGCTTGGCAGCATTTTAAGGTATTGGTGGTATGAGAGTGGCCTGCGGGGGACTGTGAGCAGAGAAAACAATTAAAGGTGTAGCCTGGGGCAGACACACCTCTTGTTTATAGAGCATTCCTGTGGGATGGAGACGTGACAGGAGAAGGTACAGCGCCAAGCTGCTCTGAGGCTTACTCAACAGACACAGGAGCACTGCGGACATGCATACATTTATAACGTCATAGCTGTGTTTAAAGCAAAGTAAGCTGTCAGGAAAATATCTCTGTTATGCACATCGTTTTGTGGCAGTCTCGTGGCAAACAACAGCACAGTGGCTTCAGTTTGTAACAGATCCACTCTAGTTGGTTCAGTTACACAAAACATTACATTTGGTACCATAATGACTGATTGACTGAATTTGGAAATTGTTCTATTTTCAGTCTTTCCATTCCAGGTGCCAAACGCATTTCTGATTGAAGTACAAAGACAGCATTTGCTTCATTTCACTGGAGTTATTTTCCTGATGAATCATTATCATTATGTCCCGACACTACAGCATGCTGTTCCATTTTTCAAAGGCGGATAAAAAAACCTTTTCTGGACATATTTGTGGAAATATTTGTGCCGTAAGGCTTCTGGGTGGGCGTCTCCCCTGGCAACAATTAACTGACAGCAGAGAGATTTCGTTGCTAGGATACACGCTGTCAATTTCTGTGGTGACTGAAGTATGTCAAAATCATACAAATGATCTTATAAGGCATTATGCTCCCCTTTTTCACAGTGTTAGTGATTTAAGATGTCTGTCCTTTGCTGTCACATTAGGCAGGCAAGCTAAGCTAACCGGCTGTTGATTAAGATAAGCCAGTTAACAAACATTAGCACAAGTTACTTTTCATGTGATTATCAACATCTGCTGAGTTATTTGCAGCTCCAGCGGGGAGTCATATTAAAGGAGAGGAGGATAGCTGGTTTGGTTTGTGGTTATGAAAAATGACAAGACAAAAGTCACAGGTACGTCTTTGACCTCCGTACGTTACTCTGTGGTTCAAATCACGACACATAGCCACGGATCAACAAACGTATTCAAATCACAGAAGGGACTAAGCATGGGATTACAGCGTCTGCTCCCTCTTGGTTAACTACCTGTGGGGCCGCTGGAATTAAAATGATATTATGATGCTCAACCAATCTAATTACAGTAGAGCCGCTGTCAGTTCCCCACGGAGAACACAATTGAACTTCTCAATTGTTTCTCAGCAAATACGAATTTTTACTCGACTTTAAAAGGAAATGCATCCTACTACTTGAGATTTTTGACTCCCGAAAATAAAGATCCTTGATTTTCTTTTTTCTTTCTTTTTTTTTTTCCCTGTGCTGTTGCTCTGCCTGTTGTTTTTCACAGCGTGCGGTGCCTCTGTTCCTTGTTCTCTAGCTTTCTCCACAGCTTAGAAAAGCGACATTAGAGGAAATGAACAGCTGTTATCGCTATCACAAAACACATTCATTCAAGGAGTAATTATTCAGCTCGGACTGCGTCTTTTCCAGTTTCGTGAGGTTTGCGGCACTTCTTGCTCTGAGAGCCCCGACAGCATGTACAGCAGGATCTGAGCGTCTGTTCGTCTCCGGGCCTCACCATCTCTCCTCATCTCTCCTCTGTCTTTTTGTAAGATAACTGCTCACGCTGGGAGTCATTAGAGTGCGATGTTCCCCTGGATGGCGAACCGAGGATCTTGCAAGTCTGGTTTATGAGATCAGTCTGGCCTAGTGAACTGTCAATGTTTACATTTCATAAACGCGGTGTTATTTGAGTGGAGTGAAAAGCTGGATCATGTGTTTCAAAGCGCTACGACTATATCAGTGCTGTCAGAGGCAGACTGCAAGCATCGGTCCAGCCTCGCCAAGCTCTCTTTGTCTTCCTCCCTCCTCTTTCTTAAATGCCCTCGGTTCCTGTCGATCTTCCATTTTCATATTAATTTTGCCTTTATTACTTCCAGATGAGCCCCATTTGGATCAAGAGATTAAAGCTGCCATAAATCTACAAACTTCCTTCACTCATCAGATAGCCGCCCTGTCATTGTTTCATTATGTTTGAAAGACTAACAGACAGAACAACTGCTCATCTGCTTATTATTACTGCTCTTATTACAACAGCGCATGTCTGAAGGAAAATGGAAGTACTGAGGAAGTGGCTTGCCGAGTTATTGGACAGTAACCCCGCAGAAATGTTGCCGATATCACTTTCCTCGCTAACTGAAAAATTATGCGCAAGTGTCTCAGGGAAAGAAAAAGAAATCATTGAGAAAATTAAAACTGATCTAATCTCCCAGTCAAGTCGGTTTCAATGCAACCCTCCATCCGTTCTGCCAAGGTTCCTCTTAAAGAGCAAAGCCTGGGGTGCAGTTTGCTCATGAGCTTTATTGTTCTCATTAAAAAGACATCAGCTTTCCATTTCTTTCGTTAATGGGTCAGGTGTTCCCTGGGCAACTTCTGCGAGTCTTTCTGGGGACAGTGGAGAGCTGGTCACTGCAGTGTACCGCACTAACAGTCTGTTTCCCCTGCTGGTAGGAAGCCCTTGTTAGCAGTGAGCCTGTGCCAATTAGGCAGCAGGGGTCTGCCAGCCTCTCAGCTAATGACAAGGCTGCTGCTGGCCTGTCTCTTATTAGACCTGCCCCTGCCCCCCTGAACAGGAATAACTCCGGCCAAATGAAGGCTCTGTCGTCTAGCTGGACAAAATGTAACAGTTCATTTATTCTCCCCAAACATTTCTCTCAGTCAAGAAGTAAAGCCTTTGAAAGGCCAGCCAAGGTGCTTAGTGGTTGATAGGAATGCCATTTAGGTCAAGAAGGGTTCCACTGCTTTGCGTTTGATTTATTGTCTCTTTTATATAGGAGGATAACGTGGACGTACTATATGTGCGTGAGACGGGATCCAGCACATTGCAATTCAGGAATTTCAGGCCCAGTCAACCCACACATCCATAATTTTAGTCCTGTACGTTTCTGAATATCCGGGCAGGGCAATTACCTTAAGTGTGCGCTGATGGCTTGTTATGCAAGTCGCATTGTGTAACTTTTGTATTCACTCCTATTGTCTGCAGCTAAGAAATACACCAAATACGATTATGTGATTTGAAAGTCGAATCGCCCGCTCTGCAGAATTCATTGCGAGGCAGTGCAGCTGAACAAGTTGAACCAGCACAAGTTAAAGGAGAGGTGTAACTTTTAACAAGAGTCCTCTGGATCAAGCTTCCTGTCACTCTGCCAATCAATACGGCATTCATGCGGCTGGCATTGTGCGGAAAGCTGAGGAATCGCTAGCGAGGAGGAAGAATAAAGTTTATACCAGCCTGATGATTACATTACAGCGTCTGAGCGTCTCATTGCAGAGAAAACTTTCGATTATATGCGCCTCAAGGCTTTACTGTCACCTTTCACTGCTGGAAGAAATCTGTACCCAAGTCTCCAAAGTGCACACAGCGAATTGCAAACATAGATTAACAATAAGCAGGGTTTGCAGTCAAGCAGGAAGTTGTGCAAAATGTAGTTCATATCACTTTATTGGAGATTTTTAAACAGAAACGTGAAAGTCATTTAAAAAAGCATGGTTGCCAATTTACTTGTTTTACTATATTAGACAAAACAATAGAACAATTTCCTCTAGCAGTCAGCCTCGTCATTTTTTATCAGTCACCTGACTGCGGATACAAGCATTGCTCTTTGCATCCACAGTAGGCCTTGTCTTTCCAGGAATTGTTTACTTTGTCAATGAGAACCTCTTCCTGTGTTTACAACTTTCATTAGCCTCCCAAAGGGGTTGTTACCCCTTGTGCAGTCCAATCTCCGCTCTATCTCTTTCTCTCTCTTTCAAATTCATATATGAACATAATTGACATGATGGACATAATACACACACCTACACACATGCACGCACACTACTCAGTCATTTTCAATTTAATCCAGCTGGAGGCACATTCAGTCACGTTCTGTTATGACATTTTGATGCAGACTGTGGCATGTTGACTTCAGGATATGTGTTTTCTGTGCTGGAATACAGCACTACAGCAGCACAAGGAATTTTCCAATAAATGTGATCAAATCCATAATAAATGGTCGCATCATATTCAAAAGTTAGTTTTGCTCTGTGGCCATGAAATTCCTTCTGTATGAAATCAGGCAAGGGGTCATGGAACCCTGTTTTATTGTTGTTTTTTCTTATCGTAAATGGATGAAATAGCTTTCTCATAATGCAATATCCATTTAGCAGACTTTCACACATTTTAACGACATGAAGTAATGCACTGCTGAAAGGCCAGCTTCCATTTTTCCAGTGATGCGATGTTTAATATTGAAACCAGTCAAAAATAGAACAATTTGTATTTGTGAAGGGGCATTTTATGGGTTGTTGCCCATGTTCGTGCCTTGTGCTGTGCGGTTGTCCCACTGTGCAGACGCCGACATGGTTCTTTACATGTTCCCCCTCTTGGTTCTCAGCATGCCTGCCTGCCTGTCTGTGCATTGGCCACAGAACTGTTTTTACAAGTGCAGAAGTCGCTGCTCCATTGCTCTGCAGCCCAACCGTATAACCAGGCTCTTTTCCTATTCTAGGGAAGTGGAGCGAAGGGAACGCCTTGTGCTCCCATTGCTACCTATTAAGTCTCTCCCGTTAGTCCAGCAGCAGGGACGAAGACATACGGCACGCCTTCCTGTCCCTCCTGCCTTTCTCTGTTCCAGCCTTTTTTTAACTCTCTTTGATACTCTAATGTCTCTTTCCGACATTATCTTCCCTCATCCTCCCTCTTTGTCCAGACTTTAGCAATCCCTGTGCCCCCACCCGCCCTTCACCCCCACCCTTGAACAAATATACAGTGGCTTAGGCTTTAGCAAATGTTGGCTGCCTTGCCACTGAATTCTCCATACCTCATTTGAGATGGGCATCCCTTTTGCTCGTGGGTTTTTTTGAAGGCCATCTCTAAGCTGGCCAGCCCAGCATGCTGCTGCGGACTGCCCGAGTGCCAGTGGGGTTTTTCCACTAACACTTGGCTGTCATGGCTTTTACCAGACCGCCAGACTGAGCTCTGCAGAGACAGATGCCTTCTTCAGCTGCCTCTCCCTTTGATTTTTGGAAAGAATGCGGCTCTGTAATAACACACTGTATCTCATATCTTCTGTATCTCTGTATTAAAGAAAGCTCTGCTGTGCTCTGCCGCCCGCTGCGTTGTCTGCTCTGCTGGGAGGATGCCCAGCTCCTTTGGGACTGCACGGTGAGGTGACCTTGATAGAATGAGGGGAGGAGTGAAGGGGGAGAGTGGCACGTCCCCAGCAGGTGCTACACAACTGTCTCTGACACAGATGGGCAGGCACACACAAAAGCGCGTGCAACCTGCATATATTATGCAAATGTACCCGTGTCTCAATACATACATATACATTAAAGTCTGCATACCTCTGCACTCCAAAATATATGCATTTGGATTACATTGAAATACATTGGATATACTGAAAGTTGCATGTATATTGCAACTATACACCAGCTATCAAGATAGATGGAGTGATTAAAAACCTGTGTTGGAGCATATGTTATCTGTATATGCTTTGTTTCAATCTCAGCTGCACAACAAACTAATACAAATTGTTGACTGTAAGCACTTTGGCGGTGACAGGACTACATCCAGAACGCTCTCTGCTGTGGTCTCCATTCTCCGGTTGTTTATGCGTTCAGTGGCTCCTCTTTGAAAAAGGGAGTGAAGTGAGCAGCCTCAACAAGGCCTTGGGGAGTTGGGGAAAATCGGCGTAAAAGAGACCAAACAGTAGCACTTGGATGGATTCTCTCTGCTCTCCATGAACGCAGTCGGTGCGGAAAAGTTACTTCCTTGACCCGACTGGCTGCCCCATCGCTGCTGTCTGACCATCTGCGTCGCAGCTCAGCCCAACCCAATCCAGTCCAGCTCCTTTCCCATTCTCCTTTTCATGCGCTGACATTTTTATCCTCCTATTAAAACTTTTAAGGGCCCATTATCTAAGAGGAAGGAATGCTGCTTTAATAGTGTGGTGGCTCCATACTTAGGCCCCCTTCTTTTCAGTTCGTAACCAACCAACACTAGCTAGCTGCTTAATGTTCTCCAGCCAGCGCCGCGCAAAGAGGGGACCGTCTCCCCCTCCGAGACGTATGACAGCAGCTCAGCACGGACCATGAGCCCTCTTTTCACTGCCCCCGAGCACTCAGAGCAGACTATAAACCCTTGGCATGCCTTCCACTACTTCAGCACCATTGTGTCAGTCTCTCCACTGCATGTTTCTCAGGTTTAAAAGAGCTTGCTGCGCTGTGGTGAAGAACTTGTGGCCTCCTTGGATCTTTTGTTCGAGGATCACAGGAGTCGGCATCGTAGCCGGAGCACCCATGTTAGTTTTTTATTTTTTATATTTTTTACACTGTTCCCCACGTCATGTTAAAGCGCATACCCTGCTGTTGAAAGTTTACTGTTGTTTATTTTCCTAGTAGGCAGGCAGAAGTTCAGAAGGACAGGATGGTGCTTGAAGTTCCTGTGCATAACAAGAGGTCCAACAGAATTCTCTATTTTTCATGATACAGATGTTTTCAGTAGACTTTTTGCAGGGTAGTAGAGCTGTCTGGTTTTGAGAGTACCGAGAAACAGCTTGTTCATTCGTAGCTGACAAGCAATATAGTTTAAATTGCCAGCCACTGGCTTAGATAGTGATTTGAGTTCCAATCAATCTCTCCACAGAGCTATCCATTTAGACTGCCTTGCCCACAGGAGTTTTCACCATCAGTAAATCCGTTTGTGTCTTCTTCTTTTTTTTTTTCCTCCTGTTGTCCTGAGCTGCTGGTTTTTAGGAAAGCAGCTGTGTGATGTGACCTGCACTTAATGCCATGTCCTGCAGGCGTCGCGGCTCATCTCACATATTAAGCTGAAGTTCCACTGACTCAATGACAGACGCGCAAATTGATTCGCCTTCAAGAGATTGAAAAATAATTCACTCCGGTCACTTTATCCTC
Organism: Amniataba percoides; assembly: GCA_037176925.1. Taxonomy (NCBI): domain Eukaryota; kingdom Metazoa; phylum Chordata; class Actinopteri; order Centrarchiformes; family Terapontidae; genus Amniataba; species Amniataba percoides. Next base: position 13,782,254 of record JBAJHX010000041.1, read on the forward strand.
AAGGATCATTGAACACAACAGACATGGCTGATCATGCCGGCGTTTCTTTGGGTAAAAACAGGAAAAGAAAGCACAGTGACTTTGGCATGCTCAACAATATCTTATTGAGTCACAAGGATGCAGACTAAGTGCAACTAAAACCTGCCTTGTCTAAAAGCATATCTGCCTTCATGCCATTTTTGATTATTCGATTCTTGATTCCAAACTAATCTTTATGTAGTTTTGGTTATTTAACATCAATTTATTTTCTTCACTAAGTTTCACCGAATGTTAATTATATTTTGATAATAAATTAAATGTAATTTCTAGCTGTAAATGCATCACGTATTCTGGTCATGCAATTAAATACTCTACAGTGGTTATCACTCTAGGAAGTAATTAAGCATATTTCTCAAAATGTCAGACCTTTCTATTCACACACATGCTGTTACCTAGTACAAAAACAGGGGATTTATTGGTTTCCGGCAGCAGTATCACCTCTTAGTGTTGGGTGCAGAGGTCATGACCTGTCCTGGGAGGATAAAACTGTGGCTCCTTTGCAGAAAAAAACACTCCCACTTGTTTTCTTGGTTAATTGCAGTGTTCCATTTTTACTAGAGGTGCAGAAGTTTTGATGGCGCCTGTCCGTGTTGAGCTGCGTGAAAAGCCACATCCACTCCGCTCAGTCCCTTGGTAGCTATTTAAAAAAGGTTCCCTCTCAGTGCCAAGACTTTGGACTCTATTTCCTGTCCAGTCCTCTGCCTATAAAGTGGGCTGTGATAGTTTTTATTAGTTTCTACATATAGACTCATGTTTTATGGGTCAGCAGATTGTTTTAATCGATCATGGCACATATGATCTATAGTTTTTTTTAAAAAATTATTTCTCTCCTTTACTTTTGAATCCACCTCCTTATGAAAGGATCCTTTCCTCTCTTTCTTTCCCATCATTTTATAATGATAAAAACTGGAGGCCTTTGGCAGCCAGTTAGAGGGAACAGCACACGTTGGATGATAGCAGGGCCTGGCCTGGAGAAAAGGGCCATTGTGTCAACACTTTGGCTTTTATTGGTCCTCAGAGAGATGAAGGCTCAGGTTCTGGCCCCGGCCCGTCATGTTACTGATGGATGGGTCTGTAGCATTCGAGCAGAGGGGCTGTGTGAAAATAAAGGGGGAGTGAAGTGAGTTTTGGGATGCATAATACAACCATAGTAAGTTATCTTTAGTCCACTGGGGTTACTTAGTTGGAAATTCAATACTCTGTTAACTTCATAGATACCTGTTTCTTGCTCAGATAGACACAAGACCAAGAAAGAGGGACCACTGAATTCCACATCCCACTTAAATGTCCACACGACTTGCAGTGAAGTTTGCAGCTCTTTACAGCAGCTGCTCTATTGACGCTCGTTCATGGCAACTTCCCTCGGTCCTGACATGCCTTTTTATTTTATGCCGTCAGAGCTGAAGTGTCAGCCCAGTGTTTGTTCTGAGTCTTTTTGCAGGAGGGAGGGAGGGCTTTTGCTGCAGTTGGTGTCTTGATAGCTCACCGCGTCTGCAAAAACGACAGCAGCTCAGGCGGGAAAGTCTGAGAGGATTGTATGACCTTGTGACACTTGTTGACAGACTTAAAGTGATGGAAAGTATTTAACCAGGAGGTCAGACTTGTCTGTCACATTTGCAACGTCAGCTCTGTGAGGTAAAGACAGACTCAAAATAGATTTCAGCCACGAGTGGAAATGCAGGGGGGGAAAAAAAGGCCAGGTTGAGTTCTTGGCAAAACATTTGGAAAACAAGAGGGCATAGTTAAAGGGGGTGACGGTGGCAGGAGTTTAAGTATGTGAAGAAGTAATTAAGGATAGAATTATGTGAAAACCTGCTTCTGTTCTCAACTCGTAGCCCCCAAGGCGGGAACATAGGAACGGTATGACAGCGCACGGTTGTCAAGACTGACACATTACATTTGGACTTGGAAGAGCGTGCACAAGGTTATATGAGCTTTACTAGGTGTTGACACTTACACACATATGCAAATACTTAAATTTATAGGAAGAAAAAAAAAAGTTGGCTAATTAAGAAAGTTAGACCTCCAAACACCCTTCAGTGCGACAGCAGATTTAATGAGACATTAATGGAGATGTCTTCTTGCCTCCCCTTTCGCTAGAAGAGAAGGAAAAGGAGAGAGAGAGAGAGATCTGTTTGGTTTTTAATGAGCCAGAGAGCTGGGGTTTGTCACTGCATCTGTAGTGGCGGCAGGGTTTCATAGCGAACAAGTCAAATATCAGTCTTCTCCAGCGGTATTATTAAAGCAGAGAGCAAAGCATACGGAGCACTGCATCCATTCGTGTAATAATTCACGACACCAGGGTCTCAAGTCGGGGAATTTCGTAGTTTTTGTGTGATGTGCAAATGCTTGATGAGGAGGTACCGCAGACACCTACCATGCATTGTAAGTGTGCCATGTGTAGTAAAGCTTTTGAATTATTTTTTCATTACATCTTCATGTTGTTTTTAAATGTGTGTGACCTCCCTACTGTTGTGACGCCACCTTAAGAATATATGTCCCTTTTTTTATTTCAGTCTCTGCAATGAGCATTTAAACAGGGTGTTGTTTTTTTTTCTCTCTCTCTGTGTTCCTCCTTTCTTTTCTTTATGGGGGATTACCTCAATTAAAATTACAGGTCTACAGGATCAGCTCCTGCTGGGAGTTTTATCCTTTCTGTTGGCAGCCTCCTTTTTTATAGCCTGAGCCGAGTGAGCATGTCCCAACAAGTGCTTCAATCTTTGTGAAGGGGTACTGGGCATGTCAGTCACCAGCAGTAGGCATTAATGTGACTGTGGGTCAGAATGCGTGACAGGCATTTCAACATTCACACTCCTCTTACCAGCTCTGTGATATTTTCATTTAAAACTCCAAAAATGTTTTTTTGGATTTTAAAACCGTGTGTAATCTGTATGGCGGGTAAGAGATAAACTTGCTTTCTCTCTCCTGGTTTTGCCATTTTCCTTCACAGTTCAATCAGACGGCACAAAGGAGGGACCCACCTGCATGGACAAGAATCACGGCTGCGCGCACATCTGTAGGGAAGCGCAGAAGGGTGGCATCTCCTGCGAGTGTCGACCTGGATTCCAGCTCACCCGTAATATGAAGGACTGCAAATGTGAGTCGTGTCAACCTCGAGCATAGTTTCCTCCCCTCATGAAACACACACACACATACACACGGGAAGGATTTATAGGCTGCTCATGAAAAGGTGATCAGGGTTGGAAACCTGCCGATGATGGATAATTGCACTCATTCCACAAATGCCTTCCGACAGATTTGAAGTAGGCTACTGACATTTACGTTGCATTACCAAGCCGTGACTAATCTTGCGAGTAGTCCTCATAAAGTAAAAACATGTTTATCAAATGAGGAGTGATCATTTACACAACCAGGGCAAGTGTGGAGGTTACTCGAAGGGGACTGCTCTGATGGACAGCGCACACTTCCTGTTGCTGTGCAACGGAGATCATCCTGTCAGAGCTGGGGCCAGGGCTGATGGGGGATTTGTCTGTGTTTGGATAAGGATTGGAGAAGTGTTATTCTATAGTTTTTCTGTGACAGCCCAGGAAAAGGGCAAAAGGCACTGGGATGGTAGGGTGCAGACAGGATGGCGGTGGAAGCCTCGGCGCGCTTGTGCTCTTTTTCACTCTGTCATCACAGGTGTGTTAAAAGTGCCAAGGTTAATGCTCCCTTCGCCCCGCCAGCGTGTAAATGTATTTGCACTTAAAGATTCGCAAAGACGCACACATGCGTCTGCCAAAAATTCACTCGTCCCATCAATTTCGTGTAACCGACATGGATTTTTGTATATTTCTTTTAAGAAATGTCTCAAATTATAAAAAGTGTATTCACTGAAAGTTTTTTTCCCCGTGCTGTATAATTAATTAAATTGGAAATTGTCTTTGTAGCTCGTAGGCGCTCTTATCCAGAGTGACTTACAAGACTTACGAGTGAGTAAGTTCAGTTCTTCCTCAAGGCTCCCTCATCTGCTGCCAGAGCGTTTGTCTTCTGAGTTCCTCCACAACTCCAGTGCAGTTCTTTAGTCACAAGGATAAAAACATTTACTCTGGGGAGTAATTAAGGAATAAAGTTATGCTAGTGATTAATTAAATTAGCAGATATTTACAACTTAAGTCTGTGAATATGTAAATCGAGGCATGCCCTTCTGCACATTATGGCACACAGATTTTGACCTTAATCGAAGCTCAAATAAGGCACACACATTTTAATAAGCAACAGAAATGTTGAAAGATGTCTAAAGGTCCTGTTGGTTTGCAGCACTTTAATCAAATAAATTAACTTGAATTTTTAGAGTTTGAGCAATTGTTTTTCTAACAGCAAGCTGGTGTGCCTCTACAGTAAGGTGAGAGCATTTGTAGCTTGTGCTGTTAAAACATTGAGACTGTGATTGAAGTCAGTCTGAAATTAGCCTGAAATATTTACATCAGAGAGCTTACAGATCAGAGAAGGAGTGAGTATTTTACTACTGCGCTTCAGACCTGCGTCTCTACCATCATTTCTCATCACCTCTGTACTTTCAAATAAAATACATATGATGTCCAGTATAAAACACAATGAGCATTATCCTGCATGTGCAATTTATTTTGACTGAGTGCTCTCTGATAGTGACGTGTAACTACGGTAATGGGGGGTGCCAGCACATCTGCGAGGAGACGGACCACGGCCCCAAGTGCTCGTGCCACATGAAGTTCGTCCTGCACAGCGATGGAAAGACTTGTGTAGGTGAGTCATCTCAGTCCGATACAACTGCCAAGGGCAAGGAATCATTTCTTTTGAATGAGAAACTGCAAAACAAACTTGTAACTCAGCACCCAATTTCCGACAGCAAATTTACTTAATGTTTGAAAGGAGGTTTCTAGTGATAAAGTGCAAGTTGAACTACAGGCCTTGTTACAGTATCTGTACGCTTGAGCCGTTTCTTTTGATCTGTGACATTACAAGGACAAAAGGCTACCGCCCAATGTGCTTTTCCCTCTGCTGCTGCTGCTCCAGTAACCTCTCAGTCCTCGCATTTGCTTTGACCTCTCTTCTTCCTCCTCCTTCTCCTCCTCCTCCTCTTCACTGGACACCCTGCAATAGCTCTCCCTATTCCTCCTTGTCTCTCAGCCATGCAGTCAAACGCACACCTTCTATTAGCCCTTGGGTCAATTCCTCTGCTGCTTCCCGTTGGGGATTAACTCACACACCTGACCTAACCTTCCACTGGCATTTATCAGTGTTTGCCTCAGTTGACTTAGGTTGAGTAAAAATCATTCAGCTACTCAAGCATATTGAACCGTTCTGAAGGGCAGTTTCCCGTCAGATGGGACCTGCAGGTGCAGTAGAGTCAAAGTGCAGGTCTTGATAAATGCGTACGCTTTGCGTTTAGCCATGCAGAATTGCACAGACCTTTCATCGACACTCACGGAAAATTGACAATAAAGTTGGTCAGGTGTAACTTTGAGACTGACCATTACCGCAGACAGGCCTTTATTTTATCCGCCTATTTAACCAAAGTGTCATTAATAGTTTCTGTATACAGCACAAACCCATTTAAACCAATTTAGTGTGTGCCTTGCAGTGTTAGCAGCCTGGGTTTCTAATGGAAGCTTCACCGAGTTGGATAGGACATATTTTCATTGTCAGGAAGACAAACATACCGAAAGAATTAAAAGCTGTGCCTGCAGAGTGGACCAGTGAGACGGCTGCTTGGTTTCAGTGGCTGTTAAGTTTGAGAGCTCGGTTTGGGTAGCAGCTGATTAGCTCAGTGTTTCTGGATCCCCTTTATTACCGCAGCCATGATGAGAGCCAGACCTAAGTCAAGGCCTGGTCAGCCAACCTGTCATTATTGCTGTGCCCCGCTAGGCCAGGGGGACGCCACAAAATTGACCGCAACCAAATTATATGTCTTAGTCTGTCTTGTTCCCAAGGCAGAGCAAATGCACATTTGGTGTGCCAGATTAGGAAGCAGTCAGCCAGTTAAAATCTCTGATTTCCCCCTCAGAGTCTGGGCCTACAGAGGTGGAGGGAGGGCTGCGCTGCGGTCGACACAGGGCCACTCCATCTCCCAGACACTCTATTAGTTAATAAAACCTAAATAAAACAAACAATCTGCCAAATGAAGCACTGACGTGAGAGTGAGTGACAAGAACATTGGAAGACCTTCAGTAAGGCACCACTGCTGTTCTTTAGAACTGTAACCATGTAGGTTTCCACCACAGGAAAATTATTCAAAAGCAATGCATGATGAAATTGTGGTTGTTGAGTTTTTTTATTTGAATGTAGCACTTTAAAGCTGCATGTGCACATTGATATTTCTAGTTGGTATGCCAGGTTTAAATACGATACCCTTTATGCCGCTGGCAAAAAAAATTATATTGTTTTTTGATAGATATGACTTGTTATGAGATGCAACAGCTACTTCTGCATTGAAGAAAGAAATTTCACTTTTTATGCTTTTTGAGACTTAAAACAAATGGTTTTCCTCTGAACCAAGAACTCATATTCTAATCCTGAATTAAGTTTAAGATAGTCTTTAAATGTCACAAACAAGATAAAAATGACTTACTGGGGTTGTTGTATTTTTACGCACTGTCTGCATAGCACATAGTGATAATTACTTCTCAGCCACCACTTTCAGAAACAGTTAATGATGTATAGAGTGTGGAGGGTATCCATAGCAACTACACAAAGTGAAAACGCACTCCTGTTTAGCCTCGCTATTGATTTGGAAACGTTTTTGATTCATTGAGTCTCTGTATACTTCATCCGAAAGGAACATAGCACATGATTACAAAACAGGCTTTGTCATTAGTCTGGAGGCTCTTTCGGTATGCTGAAGCTTTACTGTTTAATCCTTCTTTTGGGGTGTTTCATGCGCATTCTGCCACACTTTCATTGATTTTGTGGTGTCTCTTCTCACCCAGGCTTGGACATGCATTTTGTAATAATACGCCACATGCTGCTCTGTTTGGAAGTGTTGGTTCTTTATCCTTCCTATCTCACCTCTGTTGATGCCTTGCATACTGTAGGTGGGAATTTTAATCTCAGCAGGAGACATATGGACTGCTCTCTCTCATTCATATGCACAATCATACACACACACACTTGTGGAGATATTTGTTCTGACCTACTGCGCAAAGTTAATGTCAGACGACTGGTTGAAACAGTCCTGAAAAGTCAAGTTTATTTTTTCCATTTTTTGCAAATGGCTGTGTATCAAGTAAGTTCAGATATCAGAAAGGAGCAGCCGTCATGTGGAAGCATTCACGCCGTTAGCACAGCATATCATAAACATTCACAAATAGCAGGCAGATGCAGACATGCTCAGGAGTTCAATCATCTGAAGAGTTAGACACACTATGCCACACACACACAAACACACATACACTCTCACACAGGGAGAGAGAGAGAGAGATGCATTTTGTAATACAAACAGAAAGCTATACAAACAACCACACAAACATACAGTACATATCCAGCGTGCATGTACCACATGCATGTAAACACATGTACTCTACATGCATATGCCCAGAACATAAACACACTGTGCTCTCATTTCGGGTGGTCTGTGCATTCATGCTGGTGTATTCAGATGCATCTCGCAGTGTTCTGTCCTCTAACTGCTGAAAATTGTTGTTTCTGGACGCTGCATGTTGGGATTGGGGACACATTGGTTGATGTTCACTGTGCATGCTTGGCGACGTTGACCTGTTACTGTCAGAGCTGAGCATCTGCTTCCTCCTCTGGCACCTCAAAAGAGCTCTGGCCCTGTGGATGAAAGAATTCAGACCATTTCAGATATGCTTTTAATTACTGTACAGGGATTGGAAGTGATTTATATTCTGAAATAATGTTTTTATAAAAAAAAACAAAAAACATAATTGAACTAGTGCAGGCATAAACATGGCAGTTCTGACTGCAATTTTAAAAAGACCCTCAAAGGCCTTTTACCTTTTTCCATTTTGTCGATGTGCTTAAAGGCCCAATCCGTCACCCCAGCTGTATCACGTGTGATTGCACGTGGCCTGCATACCAAAAGTGTGCTATATAGTTTAGTATAAAGCCAAATATCCTTTCAGTGAACCACAGAAGTGGGATTTGCTTGACAAATTTGGCTTGTAGAATGCGTTGAATTAAAAGCCTGTTAATTAAAAGTCATAATTTGAGATAAGCTGTAGATAAAAACAAAAACAGACTAATGCTTTCTGACGTTGCTTTTTAGTGACAACACATAAATTGTGCAGCTGGACCGCTGACAGTGCTCACAGACTTGACATAAAAGCCTAACAACATTCATTCTGAAATGATCTGACCATAAAAGACACCATAAAGCGTGGACATGAATCTGGCTGTCCCTGTCTTTCAGCTTGCAGCACTAACCACCACTCGCTCTGTCTATCGAGGCTCGCAGCACTCATACTAACTAGCGAAAGCCCCGTCCTGCACGCAAACAATGAAACTGCACTTTGTTCGCCATATGTGGAATATTTGTTTGCATGACTGCATGCTGCGAGGTAACACTTTTGCCTTGAGATGTCACCCTTTTGATTCTAGGTTATGACATGTCACCATTGGTTAGTTGTCAGGAATTGGAAAAATAATCTCTGCTGTTTGATCAGTTGTTATCAGTAAGAAGCTGTCTTTTCTTTTGCAACCACATAATGTCATTCTCTCATGTCATTATCGCCTTCAGCAGGCATAAATGGACAACAATAATTTGTTCGACTGAGGAGAGATGATCCTTCATGCTTTACACATTATTCCTACCCCAGTGATACCTTGCATGAATTATGGATACAGCTTCCAGTTATTTATTTCACTGTACCCATTTCTGCAAGTGTCCTCTGTTATTGTTGCAGCTTTTTGGGAAATAGATAATGTGTGAACACAACCTGTCAGATTAACCGCAAATGGTATAATGCCTCAATTCTTCTACCTCCGAGAGAAGGTTGGACGACCTGAACCAAGCAAGCCAAGCAACAATAAGTTTTTGGTTTAGACAACAGTGTGTCCAACATAAACAAAAAAAGTGACAAAGGGATTGTTCCTGTCAATAATGTCGTAAAAAATACAAATCAGCTGACTTTTCTGCCTGCTGTCATGCTATATCTTCAGGCCGTCCTCCCATCGCTCGGTAGCAGACGACAGATCTGTGATCACATTATCCCATTAAAGATGTGACGATGTTCCAACATCATTTGTGTCCCCCAAAATCTCACCCAACATTCATGCAGAGGTACCCTGGTTCTGTAGGAATAAGGTGAATACACAGTCTGCCACATCAGATTAGTTCTTGTCACATGTTCATGATTTACATAACACGCCAATGCTGCGTGGTTCAAGTGTACAGAGAACTAAAGTGGTGTTTCTGCAATGTGTGCGTGTGTGTGGGTGTGCGCGTGCATGCAGGGGAGAGGAGTGTCCAGTCCCCGGCAGCCCCACAGCTGTTCCCCAATGGTAAATATGTGTTCCTCTGACTCCTCTCTCTGGGGGTCTGTGGGTGTGGGGAGTAGAGGAAGCTAACCTAGCAGACACTGATCAGGCCCTTCTTCCCCTCCCCACAGGGGCATCATCCTTCTGACCCTCGACCTCTGACCCCCACCCCACCCCACCTTCCTCTTCCTTCTGTGAATGCCCTCTCAATAACAACCGCTGCCCGTGTCGAACCACACCTTTTCAAAACACAGCTGCAAACAGGGAACCTCTGAGCAACAGTATGAACATTATATAAAGATGTGCAGATGTAATGTATCTGATATATGTAAGAACTCAAATACTGTATTACGTATTTTCATTTTATGCTACTTTCTACTTCTATTCCACTACAATTCAGAGGTAAATATTATTAGATTTTTTTATTTCCACTTGCTATTACCTGTATCTGACAGCTGTAGTAACTTTTCATATTAAGACTTTATATAAAAAACCATGATAAAGTTAAAACAATTCAATACATTATTAAAGATTAAACTAGTGGCCCTTTTGATTTTTGGCCCCTTGTCACACTTGATGCCTAAGAGCACCAAAGATTCATTACTCCCATAAACTTCTCACATGGTTTCATTTAAATAACTGTTTGAGGCTCAAAGCAGTAAAATTATCTGATATTTTAGGGGAAAAAATGGAAAGATTAAAGTCTAAGAAATGAAAACAGATTTGTGTAGCAGAGCTTTGTAGGTTTTTAACACTGCTGCATCAGTCACATCACAACCCCCCTCAGTTTTATGTTGTGTTCCTTTGGAGGGTCTAGACCCCTAATTTAGGAAGCACTCGACTAAACCACCAAACTGCATATAAAGTTTATTTAAGTAAAGGATCTGAAAACTGCTTCCACTACTGCGGTTTGATTGAAATCCTTCATGTGGAGGTATTAGCACGCGTACAAGTAGCCTCTGTCAAAAGTCCAAAGCTCCATCGATTTAACTGTGATTGCTTTTAAGAGGTAGACCAAAGACTGGTTTTATTTGTGTTTTGATATGTCTGAAATGAGCGAAATTATGCTTGCACCGTTTCAAACACTCAGCCGTGGTGTTCCTAAACTCCATCATCACGGCCTATTAGCTTTAGTGAAGAAGCCAATAATGATTCAGCGCCGCTTCATACAGGCGATAAAACACACAATCCCTCTAAACCTGCTCTTTCATGCACATGTAATCTTGCATCCTAAAACCGCAAAAATAATCAATAGCAGGGAATATATCCACACTATTCGAGTCCAGTTCCCGCTTCCATAATGTGGCCAAAAGCAACTTGTTTCCCTACATTTGCAGAAAAAAGGATCAATCGGGTATATTTGGATTAAAAAAAAAAGAAGAAGAAAAGAAAAGACTAGAAAAGTATAGAAACCTCTTGCATTTTGATATGGTCACGAATGCTATTAAGCTCAATTTTCAAGATTAACTATGTTTTAATAGATGTGGCAAAGTTGCCAGGAAAAATAAACTCATAAATGTATCAAACCTTGATACATCAAAGAGATTTATGATTTAATTATACCTCATAAGAGACTGAGGGAGGAGGTTTGTTCTCAGAGGAGTAGCCCATTCAAGGTAAGAAGTGAAATAATAGTGTTTTAAGTTATTAGTTCTTACTACTGTATGTATGCTGAGTTTCCCACATGCTAAAATATAACAGTGTGACCTATTTTAAGATTTTGTGTCCTAGTTTCTCTTTTTTTTCCCCTCTGAAATAGAAACATTAGGAGCAAGGATCATATTTTGCATCTGTTTTTTCCCCCCTGATTTCCCGATACTGTACCAGCTCTGCGGTTTACCTTCATAGTTGCACCTCCAGAGAAAATTAACAAACTGTTCTTGCTTGTTTTAATATTTCATTGTGCGGTTCATGTTACTGAGAGAGCATTCAACTGTGGGCTTTTGTTGGGTTTTTGTCTGATAACAACCTTCTGAATAACCTTTATTCCAGCTGCATGTTTGCTGTTTGGTCAAGAAAATAGAGTATTTTCCCCCTTAAAAACCCAAACTTTTCTCTTTCACCAAAGCCATCAATTCACACTGATCGACAGTCAGGAAAACCCAGCCCTGTGCCTTTTTGTGAATTCTGGCCACTCGCTCCCGTATTTCATTCGCGGTCATCATAATCGGCTGATGACAAGTTGCATTGGGGTTGCTTGTCGACAGCTGCACTGGAAGTCAAGAAGTCCTGCAGCCAGAAATCCTGTGGCTTCTGCTAAAAGATTATGTACACTGTCTGAACCTCTCTGTATGAAACGCACACTGCGGAGGCTCAGCATTAGACCAAACGCCCTGCGCGTCACATCGGAGAATATTTACAAAACTCTGCCCACTGTTCCTGTAATTGCGGGTCCCAACCCGGTGCACTGTAGATGTGGCTGGTGGGCATCCAAAACACACAAACCCACACACATACCAGAGCGTGCGTCTCTCCCCTGTCTTCACAAAACCATAATGTCAGAAATATTTCTTTGCTCTCTTAACACATGATCATTACAGTTTGGTGAGATGGCTGCCTGACTAAGCGTTTTGGAGGCATGTCCTGACACTGTCTTATCGTCTCGTCTGCCAACTGTCTCTGCTCGCACTTTGCAATTATGAAAACCCACAGTGCTACACTGTCAAGCTTGGGTCGGGATGGGGGTATTAACTGGAAGCCCCCCCACCTCCCTCCTCTACCCAATGCTGTATCATGAGCGATCATCCTTCTGCACAGGATCACAGGCAGGGAGGTAGACACAATATTGGAAACAGAAACATAAAAGGCTTTCAGCTCTGAAGTACATTAAAGTGAGCCTGCATTAGTCACCAAAAGCTACTGGTCCAGACTATTCAAGGCTGTAAATCCCCTGAGTTTATTGAATCTTGCGTGTTGCGTGAGTGTTTTATGGATTATAAATTCATTCTTTTAACTGTACTTGAAAGATTATTTTGTCTTTCACAAGCTGCATAGTCTCACTTTAAATAACAAACGCTGCTATCATATATGTCACTTTAGGTTGAAAATGTTTGGCAGCTTCAATAGAGGTTGTCTTTTTGAAAGCTGGTAGTCTTTGTGAAGAGCACAAACATGAGCCAGAGAGAGACGACAAAAGGAAGCAGCAGCTTCAAGCTGAAACCATTGAAACAGTTGAATATATAGAGTGAAGTACAAAGGGGGTCACAAATACAGCTAATTGTCATGCAACCTAAGGCAGCCCACCTTTTATAGTGGTTTTTGCAAGGTTGAGTCAGTTATTCCCATGTCCTTTTTCATCAAGTTATTACCTTGTTTTTATTCAACCCCCTGTGTATTAATGGGTACCTGAAATTTGTCCCAGTATATTGATGCATCATGTTCCGCCTTCAGCAACAACATCCACTGAACTGTTTTGAGCTGTTGTCTATGAAACGGCCATAAAACATAAAATTACATCACTGTAAGCACCTGTTTTGCTTTGATACATAATTCCAGTCTGCAGTCGAGTTTTTTTTTTTATTTGGTGAAGGAGCTTTAGAAAGTTTCATTATAGCTGCTGCAGGCAGTGCAGTTTTAGATTTAAGTGAAGAGGATTAGGTGTTTCCCCAAAGGGATCCTCGTTCTCTATAAAAAAAGAAACCAGTGTGGCTGCATTCCCTCTTTAGTGCCACGTGTGAGCTGCCATCTCCTTGCCAGTGTGAAGTCTTTAGCTGGCCCGGCTCCTTTTTAGAAGAGCTGCCAGCCAGCGTCCTACAGCCCATTAGAGAGAAGTGATGAGCTGTGTGGATGACCAGTTGCCTTATGGCAAGTTAAAGTGATTGTTCCAGATCGTAAAAGGTTTTTTTTTTTTATTTGTTTTGTTCTGAAATGTGTGAGGTTTTCTATAAAGCTGCCAAAAACTATAAAGGCACACAGCAGTCTCCCCTATGTGAGAACAAATTTCTCCTGTACTGTTGCTTAAAATGAAAGTCTCAGTGAAATTTGTCACTGTCTAGAGAAGACCTCAGCTATCCTGTCTTGACTGAATACCTCCCCCTTTTCAAATCAGTCTAGCCAACACAGGGACCAGGTAGCTGAAATTGCTTTTTTATCCCCAAAATGCCTGGAAGGTTTTTGTTAAAACCAGGAAAAAGTGGTGGTTTTGTCCATGTCTGTCTGGAAGTCAAACCTCCACCCTCGTGATGGAGGGGAGACAGATGTCCTGCAGCACAAAGGACTTTTGGAGGTCGTAATTCACCTTGACCAAAGAGAAGCAAACATGCACACATCTACATACTTTTGCGCACACACAAAAGAAATGTGTGCAACCCTGTGTTTGGCTGTGTTGGTTGTGATATTTCCTAATGACTGTCTCCTTTCATTATTCACAAGCATCTTCTTAATTCCCTCACTGTTAATCTCACCCAGCTGCATTTATGACTGTTCTCTTTTTTCTTGTTTCCTCTTCATTCCTATGTACTATTGAGGACCTGAAAGCCTGCGCCGCTTCCTATTTCTTGCTCATGAAAATGAATGCTGAATACAATAGTGTGCCTTCTCATTTTTACTACAATACCAGTATGCATGTATGCTGTTTTGAGGGGGAGAAATAAGTAGGTCAACACAGCATGTATTTTTCTATGGGGTTTCTCTGACTGTGAGTGCTTGTTTCCCTGCAGAGACCTGTGCAGTGAACAATGGCGGCTGTGATAGCACATGTCATGATTCGGTGACAGGAGTCCGCTGCAGCTGTCCTGTTGGCTTCACTCTGCAGCCGGACCGCAAGACCTGCAAAGGTAAAGCATCGCCATTCAAAACCCGCACCTGTCCAGCTGTCACCAGATTAATCTCCCGCTTGTCACGTTGCCAGGCGCGTCGGAGCTCCTCTCCCCACCCGGGGTTCACCGGAATTACTATCAAACCGTTTATGCTCTCCCCACCTTTCCCGATTGTGCCTTTTCCAACCTAGCTCGTTGGATTTTTTTTTTCTCTTTATAGACTACACTATCATTGTTTTTCACCTACAAGTGCCCTGACAATGTTCACATCATTTCTGGTGCCACCAATCTTACACTACTTTCTCTCTCTTCAGCTGCATATTGTGAATAATATTTTGTCATGCCACTAGTTTTCTTGACAGTTTTTCCGCTACATTACCATCATCTTCTGTTCTGGTTGCTGGCAGAGCATCTGCAACTCCGGCAACTTGGAGGCTGTAGCACTTTTTTTTTCTAGTTATGTCTAATAAAATCAGTTCCAAACTTTAGGGTAAGAAATGAGAATTATATTAGGAGACGTAGAAAACAAAGGCAGTACAGATAGACGTTTTTGGAGAGAGAATTAAGACAATCTGTGTTTCCAGAAAAGCGGGGATAGAAATCTGTCAGCTTTCTACGGCTCGTAATGTTACACCAACAACTCTGATAAAAGTACATTGGTTTATATTGGTTGGGTTTGAGAGGAAACAAGAGGAAAACAAACCCAGGCAGCTCTGGCACAAGAAGACAGGGGCTTGCTGCAGGCCAGGCACTTCTGAAGAGCAGAGACAAAGATGGAGCAAGGAAGGGATTATTTTATTCCATTTCTGATGCATTTATTTCAACCAGATGATGAAGACTCCCTCAAGAGACAGACGCCTCATTTGTGATGATGATTCAGAATTAATCAGAGCCGCTGCCAAACTCGCCAAGACACAGCACCATCAAAAGCGGGGATGAACACATGATATATTGATTGGGTATTGGCTGCAGAAGTAAAGAGCAGAGTAATCGGAGGGAGATGGACAATGATGATAGGGGTCTTACTGCCAGCGGGCTTCACTGTGTGAGAGCTGCATCCCATTACAGCCACACGCAAACTGATTTTTAGACCCTCAGAAGGCCAAAGAGGAAATCCCTGAAGCACTTTTCCAATTTTTGCAAGACCGTCGTGGCAGTATGACCAAACACCTAATCATCCTGTTTTGAATAGTTGTGCACCGTTGGCCTAAATGCCTTTGTTTCATAAATCTCCACCTCGCTTTTTAAATTTAACAACGTCCTATGACCTTCTATTAAAGCTGCAAAAATCGCTTCGTTTGCAATAACATTGGATCACAAGATAATGAATCACTGTGATCAGCCCTTAGAGAATTATGACCTAAATTTGCAGTTCCTCTCAGTTCTTCGGAGGTATTCACTTCTTTAAGCTCTTTGTTTAGCTTTTCCCGTCCCAAACCCACCGTTTTGGTTCAGGTTCACTATGCACCAAACAACAGACAAAGTTAGTGTCTAGCTAGTGAATATAGTGGAGCGTTTGGCTGTTAAATAGCCAGAAATGGTGGAGTGCAAAAGCAAGAATAAAAGTAGAGTGAATAATGGAGTTGTGTTCATCAGGTGGCCGGAATCACAACTCCAAACAGATAGTAATGTTACTCCATATCTGCTGAAAGCATTATTAAAGAACTTAGTTATGTTGATGTTTTGTACACTGCTTTTTTTCACTGCTCCCACGTGGCCACAAGAAAATCACATCCTGCAGTTTTAAGTAACCCCCCCCCTTATTTTGTTTTATGATGAATGATTTGATTTATGATTTATTCTTCTCTTCACAGACATTGATGAGTGTCGCCTTAACAACGGGGGGTGTGATCACGTGTGTCGAAACACAGTGGGCAGCTTTGAGTGCAGCTGCAAGAAAGGCTACAAGCTGCTGACCAATGAGAGAACTTGTCAAGGTAGGTAATCTTTTTAACAGCTTTTGTCACTTAAATAAGATGCTTTTCTTCTGGACTACCGCCTGAAAGCAAGTCACCAGCACTTTCTTTCATTTGATGATTTCTGCATTGATTATCAAAAATGGTGAACCAAAGAAATCCCCCTCTTGGTGCAACAATATGTTCCCTCCATCCTGCAGAGAAGCCAAATCAGGCTTCAGGCTTGTTTGTCTCCTATATTTGGTGGTAGCCATCGCTCAGCAGGAGCTGGGAGGACTAGCTGCAGAACAAATAAAGAGTTTGCCATGGCCGAACACAGGTGTGGGGAATTAGAGCTCCAGCTCTAAAACCTCTGTTTCTCGGATGAATCAAGCCACTACAGAAACATCTGGTGAAAGCAGACGGGCAGGCTAGAGCTGCGGAGCCGAGCTCGGCCCCTCTCCGGGTGGAAAAACAGATGACATGCTATTTTTTAATTCTCTTTTCTTTATTGATGTGGTCAATCAATATCCAGCCTGGTACACATCAACGTCATGCAGTGGGTTTTGAATTGCGGCGCTGAATCGCACCACTCTGTACACACAGTACGTAAACAATCTCGTGTGGTCAGCTGAAATATACACTGTGTCGCTGTGCTTTGCAGCCACTTTGTTGTCACTTCAAATCTATTTTTGCCTTCCTCTCATTATTTGGGGCCAAACAATGCAAAGTTTATTTTGCCAGAATAACACAGATAACTGAGAAAATGCGGTCTGTGCATGTAGGAATGTAAATCACAGCTTGTTGTCTGTGGCACCGAGCCTTAACCAACTCAGCCATGTGCTGTTTGGGAGCACAGGGGCAACATTGGAACAGTGTTGTCCTTGTTTGGTACTGTGTGTTTTGTCTGGAGAGGAGGGTTGTGATAAAGCTCCCCTTCTGTTGAGTGAGGTGCTGCGAGGCTCTCACACACCGCACACTTCTGAGTCACCTGTCTGCTCCTTATCCTCTCCCCCTCATTCCTCTCATTTTTTTCTCACCTGTGAAACGAGAGTTGGGGCAAAATAAAATAGACTGCCTCGAAATAAAGGCTGCACTTTATCTCAAGGATTTTGCTTGTTCCAGGTGTTTTACCTCAGGTGTTAGGTTGCAAATATGTGATTAAAGGGCCACTCCGCAGATTTTGAATCGCTCTTCTGTAAGGTTTAGGAACGCACAAGAAAAGGAGAAAAAAGACTGCAATCAAGGCCAAGATGATATCATGGCACATCGCTATCACTGTGACCTCATCAGCGTAATTTTCTCAGGGTTATATCATATCAGCTAAATGCTCAAGATCAGACTAAGTAAAACATGAGTGAGTACTTATTTCCTACATTTGAACTACTCAAACAGAAAATACACATTTTATATTGTGATATTTAGATGTTTCTTTCCTGGAGATGACACAGTATATCCAAAAACTGAAACATCTGTTTTATGGGATAATAGCCATGTGTAGCAGAGTGCCCCTTTAAATTTCCCAGACATAAATGTGTGTTTGCAACAACTTTTTGTAAAACAACATATAGTAATGCCAGAATGCATCTCTCTTACGAGCATAAATCCAGAGCTGGCAGATTAAGAAGATTAAGGGTGAGCTGCAGCAAATTAACCAGCATGGTACAGTACTCCAATTTTGTTAATAAGTGCTCGTGCTTGGTGGTGGGTCATGGTCTTCAGTAACACTTAGACAGGCGTTTGCTGTCTCCACAAGGTGAGATGTGTAAACTGAACTCTGGGTTTATCTTGGTTTAAACAGTCACGGTGTTTCCCTGCTGTCAGTGGACCATGGCCCATAAGTCAGGATGGGGCATGTCTGCTGAGCCCCTGCCAGCATTCCTCCACCCTCAACACCCTCCAAAGTCTCCCTCTCATCTCCTTCTCACTCCTAATCCACATGAGGGCACTCAGGGAGATGTTCATCAGACGCTGTGTTTTCTCCAGAGGGAACATCTATGATAGAGCTCCTCTTATCTGCTCTGTATAAACGATCGTGACCTTGTCTGAGTTTCAGTCGACCTCATTCGCCTCCCTAGAATTTCATATTGAGCGAGGAGCAGAGGTTACAGTAATGAATTGAGTCCCGACACCCTGATCAGTCTGCTGCCACGAGTGGGCAGATTAACAGAGAGCAAAGAGAAGAAATAATTGATGGACACTCTGATTTGTTATTTCCAGCGTACGCGATATGACTCTTCTCACTTTATCTTTCCATGGTCCCCTGCACGTACATCACCTCACGATGCCTCCTCGCCCACCCACTGCATACTTCACCTTAGCTGCCTGGTAAATAAGGGTTGGAGGAGTCCCAGATGTCTTCACACATCCAGTCTGCAGTGTGGCACAACACAAAACGATATAATGATAAGTTGCAGATCGACTGCTGGCGTCACTTATTGCAACATTTTTTGAGGGTAAACTAAGCCACCACGCCTAATTCCCATAAGGCTTCAGACTCCTCACTTAGAAGTGTGCTGAGCAAAGTTTATGCTTAATATGCCGAAAAACAGTCACTTTTGCAATTCCTCATACAGCGTGTGCAAGCCCATGCTGCTCTCATCTACCACCGCTGTTATGAATCTCCTGGGGCCACCGAGGGGACAAACAGCGAGAACTCTATGAGTTTGTTCTCGTAGAAGTTTTTAATCTTTAGTCTCGCTCGCTTTTGACCTCTCTGTATAGCATCAGGTTCTGATTGATGCAATTAAACATTGTGGGGGTTTTCAAACTTTTGAACATCAACGTGTGGATCTTTTCCAAAGCTTGTGTGTTCTTTTGTAAAGGGATCACTTAATAAGCTTTTAATCTCGGCACATTTTCATCCTCTTGCTGCTCTCTCAACACGCCTGCCAAGTATTAACCTCAACGTCTCCGCTGACTGAGTTCAGCTCTATTGTACATGGAGGATTATGACCAGCGCAAATATGTGGATATTTTGTGCAGCGCTAAACAACTATACAAGATTTGTGCAGACGTTTATCAGTCTGTCTGCGTGGTTTCTGCTTGGTAACCCATTATTTAACTGAACTCCTGTAATTGCTGCGAAATACCTGCGTCATCTGTTTGATGGCGGCTGGCGCTGCCTCGTAACCCAGAGGAGGCTCAGATATGGTGGATGAAAGGTGGTGGATATTCCTGGGAAAATCCTGGGAACCTTTCTTAAATTAGCCAATTAGACATCCAACAAAGTTAGAGCACATCCCCATTTTCTTCCAGCATGCGCTGCCTGGGCATGACACAGATTATTGCTGACATTAAAGGAAAAGCTTGATCGTAATAAAACCAAATGTCACCCATCTCCTGTAGCTCTGTGTATCAATCCTTATGGTCTTTGAGCCTGTGACATTTAAGCAACTTATCAGGCCGCACGTGTAAGAGAGCAGAAAAGCTGAGAAAGATAAGACCGAGGGGCCACTGACAGACAGGAAGGAGCTGTCGCAGTATGAATTTGAGGGTGCGTCGAGGCTGACAGAAGGACCAAAGACACTACATGCGGACTTCTTCCTATGTGCATCTTTCTCATATATTTCTCCCAACACTACAATGACTGCTGATTTTTAAAATGATTAGAAAACACATAATACACTTCAGAACAAAAGAACAGAAAAGCTTTATTACGGGGTTTGAGGCGACACTGGATCATTCATGGTGTGGTTAAGAGGACAGAGGGGAAAAGTGATTGGCAGGTTCTGTGTGGAGAGGAAAAATGGCACTTCAGCTCCTATTATCAGGTGAAGAGCAGACTTTCTTTTCACTCCTGCTGTGGCCGCTTGTTATTTCAAAAATACTTTTGAAAATTCCATTTCAGTGCATCGAAATGGAAAACGGCATGACTCCAGGAGGTCAGCCACTATACCAAATACCAAACAGAAGACGTCTTCCTTTCAAAAGACACTTTTTTTTTTTTCTTGTTGCGACATGCGATTTGACCCACTGCAATTCATGACAGACAATGAATACAATACAGCGCAAAGAAAAACTGAAGAGACTAAAATGCGTCATGAGAGGAGTATGGAAGAGTCCTGTTTGAAAAATTGAAATGTCTTTTTTTGTAATTTGTTGAACTGCTTGAGAAGTTTCTAATGTTCTGTCTCTCTCCTTTACAGACATTGATGAGTGCTCTTTTGATCGCGCCTGTGACCACTTTTGTGTCAACTCCGCCGGCAGTTTCCAGTGTCTCTGCCACAAAGGCTATGTCCTCTATGGGCTGGCGCACTGTGGAGGTGAGCCAGCATGCCTCCACACCTTGTCTCTTGATGTAAAATCTCCTGTCCCTCACTCATCTTGTGCATGCCACACCTCGTACATAAACACACTGTTCATTTTTAATTTCTACTGACAGCTTCCATGTAGCTCTGCAATATCTCTGCAGTGTATTTTAAGGACTATACCAGGTAGTTTTAGCTGAAAAATTAAAGCATTTTATATATGGATTTTAGACTGTGGTCCTGAAATCTTTTTTAATTGTAACACTGTGGGGCCTTCTAACAACAAGCTATTCTTCCTCAACAAATGAATATTAATGTTTTTACAGTGTGGCTTTGTTATGTTCATCCGTCACCAGCTGCCTCATTAATCTGGATGTCAAAACCCCCCTTAAAAAGTAAAATCATGTC
Organism: Amniataba percoides; assembly: GCA_037176925.1. Taxonomy (NCBI): domain Eukaryota; kingdom Metazoa; phylum Chordata; class Actinopteri; order Centrarchiformes; family Terapontidae; genus Amniataba; species Amniataba percoides. The sequence continues at coordinate 13,803,020 of JBAJHX010000041.1, forward strand.
ATCAAAGTTCTTGCATGCATCTGCATTCTTATACAGAAGTGTAACCAAATGACCCTGATGTATTACTTATCTCCAGCCAGTTTTAAGTCTCTGCAAGTTGATTTTCAAGTGGACTGAAATGAGCTGAAACAGGTTGCTGCCTGGAAGGCAGGAAATCAATCTAAGAAGTCTACGCTACACTTGGCAGTAATGTAAAGTGTAGGCGCTTTGTGCCGTAGTTAATGGACTAAAACATGAAAAAACGCAGTTATGGTTCTTCAAGGTGGCGTATGACCATGTCTATCAAACATTAGTAGGTACCTACTGTACTCTGGTCTGGAACAGATAGCAGAAACAGCCTTTGGTGTCAGGAGGAGGTGTGTGGGGGCGCGTCAGATCTGCCTGGCAGGCAGCAAGAGGCCCGCCAGAGCACATCAGGGTGTTGCGGCGTCCTTTTGATGGAGTGTGTATCACCAGTTAGAATCTGCTGCTGTCTCCAGCGCCTCGGGGCCTCGCAGTAGTTCTGTGAGAGGCGGAGAGAGACGGCATATGTACTCGAAATACATAGCTTCGCAGTGATTTGTTCTGTTTTTTTCCATCTGTAGTATGACAGGTCTACTGATCAGGAATGTTGCAACAGAATGTAAAATGAGGAACTTCACGGAGACTAGAGAGCGGTAACGTGTAGATGTATGCGACCGTGGGGTCTCCACAAACACAACACAACAGTTAGCTGCACAGTCAGAAGATAAAAAATATGATTGATAACATATTACTGCAAAAATGCCCAGCTGAGGACCTTCTGTTGCATGTTATACCTCCCTTTTTGCTCCCTTTATTTTTCCAGTCTCAAAAGATGGTTTATTGCTTTGCAAATGATAAAACTCTGGAGGTGGACAGAACAACAGGAACATCTTAGATTTAATTTGTGACCCAGCAATAAATACCACCTTCCTGGAGCTCATACAATGCTTAGCTGAAATTGAGTCAGAGAGAGGGTTGTAATGCTGCTGGGTTGTATAATATTGTAAGGGTTTGCTTTTATTTCATCCACCCTCCTGTATGTACGGTTAGAATTACATAAACTGTATTTCTAAGAGGTTCATGGGATCCATTCTACACATAGACAGCAGCATTAGCTGTCAGTCCAGGTAATAAAAGTACCAGAATTGGATTTGTAAGGCTTTTACTCACATGATGGACTGTGATCAGGCTGCACTGAGCTGCTGAGAGCAGAGAAGATGGTCAGGCGTAAATGACTCTCTATACCTTTTGTTGAGAGAGCCGGTGACGAATGATTTCCCCCTCACTTTTCATCGCCGCTGTCGGAACTGTTAGATAACCCCGCAGATTTACGGCGCTCCCTGTTGTTACTTTCTCACTCCCGGCCATAACCAAGGTTATGTTATTCCCTGTGTGGTTTATCAACCGAAATATAGCTGCCAAACAATCCAGAAAGCTGTGCTCAGTGTTTAACAATAGACTCACCCTAAACAAACCCAATTAGGTCAGTGACCTGCTGTCAAGCATTGTGCCGTGGCCTGTCAACATTCCTCCCAAGTGAGAGTATATCCAGCCATTCTGCCTCTCAGCCAGCAAAGCAGTCTTATTTTTGCTTATCTGGTAAAAGAAAAAAAATAAGGCTGAGAGCAGTTGTGACTAAATACTTTGTAAGTAGTTTTGAATTTACTTCATTTGATCCAGCCAGCATTGACCTCAGCAGAAATGCTGTCTTCTGGTACTGACAAATGTATTATGTATGTATATGTAGACCGTAGTTTAATCCTCCAAAACCACACAGAGTAATGTTGATAACTTAACAGTTAAAACTGATTGGAAAAATATAGAAAAGGCTTTACAGATTTTCCTCAGAGAGCATTCTTCACAATGTTGTTTGGACTTGGAGCTGCTGATGTCAATGAATAAGCACACAAAAGTGATTAAAATTTAAAGATGGCAACATTTCCACACACTCCCCAACCCATCCCAAAATTCCTCTCCATTACACAGAGCGATTGTTGAATCTAAATGTCAATTTGTCTTTCTTTTTTTTTTTTGCTCTGTCCTTTTTCTTTCTTGACTCATCTCTGCTCTCCTCTGCGAGAGCATACAAAGAAAAAGATCTGGAGAAAGGTCAGGATACATCTATCGGTTACATTTCAAGTATGGAAGGAACAAAGACGGCAGAAGAACAGTTGCTGGCAGATGAGCTCCGCTCCCATCAGATATTCATTAGAGCTCTTTGTCCTTTAAATTGAGTGCTTTGATGCAGAGGATAAGCAGCGCATCTCTCACAACATTTCCAAGCAGCGTCGACTGCACATCGGCTCAGCGCCGTTGATGAAGTCATCATCTTCTTCAGGGAGTGCAGAAGCACGCAGACTGTTTTTATTCAGAGTGAATAATTGAATAAGACAAGGAAGAGCATTTCATATCAGCAGGCCAGATCATCAATCACTGCCATTATCTCCCTCTCTCTCCCGGTGTCTCCGCCGCTTGTCCGCATCCTCATCTCTGTTCGCTGAACTAATTTTCTGTCTGGCGTCAATTGCAGCCAGCCTCCAGCATCTGGATCCCGGATGCTTTTAGTGGTTTTAGCTCAGCATGTGTTTCAAAAAGGTGATTATAATTTACTGCCTACCACAAGTTCTCCTCGCCGAAGAGCAAAGATGTTTTGACCGTGGAATTGAACGTGGTGACATCAAAACGACGAAACACTCCTGTTTACACGCCAACACATTAATCTTCCCAAAATGTGACTCTGACAGGATGAGGTGAACTGACCTCTCAGCAACAGCTGTGCTGTTTCTTAATGGGCCCCATTTCTCTTTCATTTTATTCAACAAAATTGACTCCAGATCTTCCTGGACTGACCACACTGTTTCTCATTGTTTCTGATTTTATCATCACTGGAAATCAGTCATATTTCTTTTTAATTATAAACAGGGATGCTGTTTACAAATAATCCTTTTTGTGACAGTTTTGCACATCCACTAATACTCTATATGTTGACGTATTTATTCACAGATATCGACGAATGCAGTATAAATCGTGGAGGTTGTAAATACGGCTGCATCAACACTCTGGGGAGTTACGAGTGTACCTGTCCACCGGGCTACAAGTTGCACTGGAACAGGAAGGACTGTGTCGGTATGTAGCAGCACTGCCCCCTTGTGGTTCACTCACTGAAACACACTCAAAGCACATTCGTTTTTTCACACCAGCTTCTTGGGGGCTTTTCTCTCGCTCTGTCAGCTTTTTCTGTCAGCAGTGTGTGATTCTGTGTGTGTTTTGTTTTCCCTCAGAGCTGGTAAGATGTCCTCCTGGGCTGGTGGCACCAAAAGCCACACTGACCTGCAGCAAGACGGGCAAGAAAGAGAGCTGCTCTCTTACCTGCGCGTCTAAGGCTCACTATCTGGCAGGTATGTCACCCGCAGTCAAGAGTGCAGGAAGTCCTGTTTTTCTTTTTTTTAGTTGAACATTTTAAACATTATTTACATGTGTGACCTCTTCCAGAGTCTGACAACAGCTACTCAGTCAGTTGTGGTATCCCCAACCTCAGAGGGAAGTCCCCTGCGAGGCTCAACTCCAGCAGCAGTCAGGGCTGCATAGGTTCGCTGCCCTCCAGATTCCTACAATCAGACAATTTCAAGTAATCCTGTCCATCATAACTGCAGGCACAGACTGCGGGCTGTGGCGGCAGTGTGATGTTTGCCGTGTGCTCCTACCCACTATGCTGTGTTTGTCTGTAGAGGCTTTGGCCCCTCCAGTGAAGCAGACAGCTTCTTTCAAGATTAAAAACGCCAAATGTCATCTGCACCCGAAGGTGACCGGCAGGACGGAGGACAGAGGACGAACACTCGGGCCCGGTCAGTCTTGATCTGTGTGTGCGTCACATTTGTCGAGATTTAGTTGATTTTTTTTTTTCTTTTTTTTTTTTTCAATGTCCATGGAGAGAAAGGTAACATTTTTAGATAATGGATTAATCGCTTTAAAACAAACTCTGGTGCCACCTGCTCGTGTGTGAGGATCTTACCTTCAAGGAAACATTTATTGCTATTCGTTATTATGTTTTCTTATAAATTTATATTGTATCAATTATTACAGTATTTTTTCACAGACAATATGATGTTTTGTTGTCCACAGGGGGAGGGCAGCCCTGCAGCAACTGCCTGGTGACATTTGTCAACCTCAAATGTGACTCTTCTAAGAAAGCTAAAGGGCGACGTGCTCGCAACCCCTCCAACAAAGAGGTAACACGCATCACGTTGGAGCTCGAAGCTGAAGTGAAGCCCGGAGACACCACGGGTCAGTCACCTCATTTAAAACAATATGTCAACAGCATTTTATTACTATTATTTTGTCTGTCGCACAAGCTTTTAGGATCTACATGCTACGAGTGAAAAGCAATGCCCTTTTTTAAAACATTTTTTTTTACCCATAACCAGGGAGCTGCAATCTCAGCTGCCTCAGACAGCGCATGGAGAAGCAGGTCAAGACGTACATCAAGGCTCTGAAGAAGTCCATCAACCAGGAGCGTTTCCTGATCCGGGTCGCTGGTCTGGAATACGAGGTGGCTCAAAAACTTCCCCAGGCTGCTCCCATTCAGGAGAACTGCGGCCCGGGCTGGGAGAGGGACAGTGGCCGATGTGGTAAGACCGGGGAGCTGGACCGGGAGTGTCCACTTTGTTACGTACGCCTGTACGAGTTAATGCAATTCAACAGTATTCTGCCATAAAGTCTCATTTATGGTGCCCCATATAGTTCACATTTTGATGACACCTAGAGGTCGCAGAGGTGTAAATTAAATTACATGTTTTAATTCTGAGGTCATAGTTAGTGGTGCTGAGAGGTGTTTCTAATATTCATCGACCCTCGTGTTTGAGTGGGGAGGACATTAAATTAGAACCACCTCAATAAAATGAAGTCCAGTACAACACCACCTTTACGACTTCAGTAATAAAAATATGTATGAACATTATGAGCTTCGTAAAGATAGATGTTATGACTGGGCTGTTGTTCTGGAGTACATTAGATTTTAACGGTGCCCCTAATAAAGTATTATTCAAGTTTGCTTGGTCATCTGTGCATCAACCAAGAAGCTGAAAGTCTTGTTCAGAGTTCAACATTTGCATTTCTGGTTTTTGTTAAACTGATTTAAGCGAAGTGTGTCGTCTCTGACCGGAGCCGTTGTGGATATTCTCTCAGTCAGATGCTTGCCGGGGTCTTACTACCACGGCGAGCAGGAGCGCTGTGTCCAGTGTCCGCCTGGCACTTTCCAGGAGAAGGAGGGGCAGCTGGCCTGCGACCTCTGCCCCGGCAGTGACGGCCACGGGCCTGTTGGGGCGCGAAACATCTCCTCCTGTGCAGGTAAGTTTAAACTCCTGGTAGAAATGTTAAACAGCTGAAAGACCTAATGTCCTTAATAAACCCTCCCTTCATGTTCTACAAATCAAATCCAGGCCAGTGTCCAACGGGGTACTTCTCCAGCGATGGGTTCAAACCCTGTCAGCCGTGCCCTCAGGGCGCCTACCAACCAGATTTGGGACGGACTTTGTGCTTCCCCTGCGGGGGAGGACTGAGCACCAAGCGGGAGGGTGCCAGCTCCTTTCACGATTGTGAAGTCAAAGGTCAGCGAAGGTCAAAGAAGGAAAATACACTAAAACAGTCTGATAAACTTTCCCCACTTAATGCGCGTCTTCATCGTCTCCCTGCAGTTCAGTGCTCTCCAGGTCATTACTACAACACCACGGTACATCGGTGCATCCGCTGCCCAGTGGGAACATATCAGACCGAGTTTAGACAGAACTACTGCATTTCCTGCCCCGGAAACACCACCACTGATTTCGATGGTGCCACAAGCGTCTCGCAGTGCAAGAGTGAGTATGAAAATGACTGTTTTGTGTTTTCACGTTTATTAACTGAGAGCTGGAAACTAATTTGTTCTGTTTGTGTACGTCTAGACAGGCAATGTGGTGGCGAGATGGGCGAATTCATGGGTTACATTGAGTCACCTAACTATCCCGGTAATTATCCTGCTAATGTGGAATGCATCTGGAACATCAACCCACCCAGCAAGCGCAAGATCCTGATCGTGGTGCCAGAAATTTTCCTGCCTTCGGAGGACGAGTGTGGGGATGTGCTGGTCATGCGGAAGAATTGTGAGTGTCAGCTTGTTGTTTCAGTGGAATTCAGTGTTTATTGTGTAAATAACTGCGGCAAAACAAGGAACAGTGCTGAAAACCTGATTGGTCACCACTGTCCCCTCTGTACACCTGCAAGGGTCGGCCACATCCATCACCACCTACGAGACCTGTCAGACGTACGAGCGGCCCATTGCCTTCACAGCTCGCTCCAGACGTCTCTGGATTAACTTCAAGTCCAACGAGGCCAACAGCGCCCGGGGCTTTCAGATCCCCTACGTCACTTACGATGGTATGGAGCATTTATCACAGCAGCTGCACTTACTGTGAACTGTCATGTCTGATAGTTTTCAAACAGAGAAACTTATTATCGACTTAAAGTGTCGATTCACAAAAAAAAAAATTCTCACTTCTAACCAGCCATGCGTGCCATTCTGACCAGATAGATTTGATTAATTATCAAATGAAAGTGAGACTTTAACCTCCACCCCAATACAAGATTTCTTTTGTGTGTATCTCACAACTACAGCTTGACTGATACTGGATACAAATTTGGCATCCATATATAATGTCAGTTGGGGTTTTGGGGTAAACAATTTGAAAGATTTTTTAAATAAGAAAGACAGAAAATAAAATTAGATGTAAAGTGTAAAATCCATATACATAAAAGGTGAACAAGTAAGCTAAAAATAAGCAGCAATTAAACAGATGAGAACAGATGAGATGAGAGAGTGCTCTCATGTGGACGCACTGTGTAATTGCAACATTTTCTAAATAACATCAAACAAACCTCTGTCGTGTTATTACTGGTAAACATATACGCTGATGAGATGAAACTGTGATGTGCTAATATTGTAAAAACATTCCATCTTTCCTGAAACTGTGTCCCGGTTGCTCCCACTAACCACAGCCATCGTTCAGTAGAACTACTTTCTTTCAAAGAAATAGTCCCTCTCACAGCTGTTGACAGTTTGCTCTGCGGTTTACGGACTAAAACTTATCAGGGACACCGCTTCTTGCCGCTGAATTTTTTAAGAGGAATATCCCAGCACAGCGAGCGCCACAAATAAAAGTCTGTCTCCCTCCATCGTGTTGGGACAGGGGTATACATCTATAAAACCCTTCTGAAAGAGAGTTTTTTTTTACTGCTTTTGTTGTTGTTTTGGATGAGCATGGCCTGTTTTCAGCATTTTACAATGCCACATGTAGTAATTGTGTCATTTTTATGTATTCAGAGGACTATGAACAGCTCGTCGAGGACATAGTGCGGGATGGAAGACTCTACGCCTCAGAAAACCATCAAGAAATCCTCAAGGTTAGCGGCCTTATTCCTTCTACTGTGTTGATTTCTAACTTCATTTATTGATGGTACATAAGATCACCAGGGGAGAGATGACTCAGTAAAGCAATAAGCTCTACATTAAAAGGTGTCGTTAGGCTGAACAAAGCTGTTGCTAAGAAACATTTGCACTTGCATGACTCAGGTGGTACATTAATATTGAAAAGATTTATTAATGTCGTCATTGTTGGTGAGTAATTGAGCAACCCTTGTTTTCCGCTGTTGTGCAATTCAAGCGATTCTTACGGCTGAAAGTGTGTGTTGAAATGGGGTTTACACCTGCCTCTTCTTCCCCCCCGCAGGATAAAAAACTGATTAAGACTCTTTTCGATGTGCTGGCTCACCCAAACAACTACTTTAAGTACACCACTCGGGAGTCCAACGAGATGCTGCCTCGCTCATTCATACGTCTCATAAGCAGCAAAGTCTCTGCTTTCCTGCGACCTTACAAGTAAAAGAAAAAAGGTCACGCAGCTGCTGAAGTGCCGGATCGTGACCACCTCCCCACCCCAACCTCCCCTCCTCCCGACATCCCGCAACTCTCACAGGACTTAAAAACACAAAACATACAAGTATGTTTACCCTCTTATTTTCCATAGGCTTTGACAATAAACACTATGCAGACCTGAGAAATACTGAAATTCATTATGTTATAGGCTTTTTTTTTTTTTTTTTTAAGTTTCCATTCAGCACAGGTCTGCAATCCCGATCTGCTCAAGCATTCAGTGGGGATGTAGAGTTTGTGAGTGGGTTCGGTTTCTATTGTGTTGCGCAATGAAACCACGCAAAAAAAAAAACAAAACAACAAAACAATAGACCAACGCCCATTTCAGACAGTAGGAGTGGCATTTGTGTGCGCGGTTTGAGCTTGTTGTTGCATATGCTTAAAAGAGCGGTCTGAATTCCAGCCCCGACTCCTACCATTAAAGTATGACTGTTAAGTGTTGTGTAAGTGTTGTGTAACCCTGGTTCCATCTTCAGCGTCTGTGTGCTCTTGAGGAGGAGCGGTCGTTCAATTCATGTCGCAGCTGCGTTCCACGTCATTCGAAGCCTTACTATTTTTGAGCTCTTAGAGCGGTTTTCCAAGGGTTTTGCTGTTAAAACAGTTAATCTATGTTTCGTTCCGCCCGTCTAGACGGTACCGGCATTTTTCCGACCTTCAGATAAATTTCTGTTTGAAGCCGACATTAGAAAATCACAAACAAAGACGTGGTTTATCATTCCAGGAACATTGTGGACATTTGGGAGATGAATAACAAACTAATAATTGTGAGAGCCACAGAAATGAGATAATGTGATGTCTAGTGGATCACGTCTCAGAGAGAGAGAGAGAAATGTCTTTGAGGGACATTATGTTTGCTGCTTCTTTTTTTTTTTTAAAAAAAAAGGTCACTTTAATTCTTCAATCTCATATTGTCTTTCTGATGTACTCGACACACTAATAGTCTATAGGTTCAAAACAAAAAAGGAAGCTCCAAATCTGAAATACTTAGTTCTTACACACAGTAAGTTAATCTCACATTGCCTGTCTGTGGACTACCAGTTTTATCGTGTTTTTATTTCAATCTTGTAAATAATGAAAATAAAATTAGACGAGGGTTGAATTATTTGATCCTAATTTTTTTTTTTTAAACGCAGGACCCCACCCCAAAAAGAAAAATCACTTTCTGCCCTGACATCCCACCCGTCCAAATATCCAAAGATTCCCAGTACCCCCTTAAGACACCCTCACAGATTTTTGTTCTGTCCTAATGAAGACAGCTCTTCCAAAGACTGCCCCCCCCAAAAAAAAAGAAAAAAAAAAAAAAAAAGAGTGGGTCACTTTGTTTTGTGCACTAAATTTTGAACACATCATCCTACCTTTGTAGTACAAAGTGCAATGAATGAAAACACACCTTTGATTTTGGTTACACATTACTGAGTCTCCCAACAAAGCTTGTGAAAGTTCTTTTGCAGTTTTGTTGAGACTCATTTGTGTTAAAAATATTTCAGCTGATATGGGCAGAAGGTTTTTTTGTCAAAATTTAATGAAAAGAGATTATTTGGTGTGTTGAAAATATTCTTTGCAATTTAGAAACAGCGACCAAAACAGGGTAAAATATTTTATTTTTCGTAAATTTAACACTTTAATGCCTCATATTGCGATCTGCTGGAGCAGTTCCGCATTTTGGAAAATGTGCTTATTTGCTTTCTTGTCAGGAGGTTAGATATTGTTACCACTCATGTCTTTACAGTAGATATGAAGCAACAGCCATGAAAGTTAGCTTGGCACAAACACTGTCTAAAGGGGATGGGAAAAAAAATCTGTCCACACTACCTACACTTCTAAAGCTCATTAAGAAAATTACATCTCATTTGTGTGTTGCACTTGTTGCATGGCAACCTCAGTGACCACAGAAAGGACTCTCGGCAAGAAAGCAAATGTGTGTTTTCCCAAACTTTACTGACTATTCCTGTAAAAGTCATCGTTTCCACCACTGAAGTACACTTATAATCCCCTTAACCTGTACATTCAAGATTTAAACTGCTCCCATGTCCCAATCCTTCCCCCCCAGGGAGTGCATTTCATCCCCTCTTATGTAAATAAAAATAAAGTGGTACATGATAGGAAGTGTACTATCTCAAAAGGACAAGTAGCCAAACTTTAGGATGACGAAAAAGGGATTTTGACCATATTGTGCAACTTGAGAGAGATGCTGGGCCAAGCCGTGAAGAAATTTCTTCATACTGGACTCACTAACGTACAGATTATGCACGTCTAGTCTTCGATATCGCCACGAATTAGATGCAAACATGCAGCATCCCAGCGTGTCCTCTTGGCCCACATATGCTCGTTCCCTAACTGCCCCCCTCCCCAAACAAAAATCAACTTCTTTCCTGCAACCTGTTTTTTTTTTCCTTGGAATTGTTGCCTTTTAACGAGAGTTTGCTATGATGTATCATAGAGTTGATAATGATATTTGCACTTGAATTGTTATTGCTCATGTAAAGAAATGTCTGGATTTTGTATTTGTCTTTTTAAATGAATGGAATTGGTGTTCTTACTTTCTTGTAGCTTGTTTGTTCATGAAATGCTCACTCACCGTTTAGTCTATAGAGATGACACACAACATTATCAACTGTTAAAAAAAAAAAGAAAAAAAATCTATGTACAGAGGTGAATGAAACAAGTTTGTTCTTGTTACTGCCCAAAACACTTATTGAAATAAACATACTGTACTTCAGCTTCATTTCAAACATTTTAATGTCTGTATAATGAGTTTATACAAGTTTTATAAGCAAATAAGAAAATATATCACTCTCCATGCATTATTAAAGGTGGATTGTAAAAGGAATTTTTAGAGGGAAGGGGCCATTTAGCTTTACTTATGAGACAGTTATTTCCATCCTCCACTGACTGCTGGTGAATGGTTTAACCGGGCTGGATTGAATATTGTACTTTCACATCTCAGTGAGTATATCTTGGGTATTCAGATCTCCCGTAGCCACGACGCGCTGAAATAAGAAAGTTGCAATTGTTTTTTTTTTTTTTTACACAATGTTTGAAAACCAAGCAACTCTTCTACAAAAAAAAAACCCAAAAACGATTACTTACCGGTGCATGTGGGAAGTTTGGGAAGCCACTTGCCATCCTGTCCACAGGTAATGGTGCTCGGGCCGGTCAGTTCAGAGCCTGGGTTACACTGGATTGATACGACCTCTCTGTATTGAAACTGCTGTTTGTGACTGTAACTCCTGAAGGCATTGGGTACATTTGGAGATGGACATGTCACTTCTGTAAGGAAACAGAGGTCAGCTTTTATTCTGTTCATATCAAAAAGGGTGCATAAAGTTCTATAAAACTTTTTTTAAAGCGCTTAAATGTCACTGGTACCACTGCATGTAGGTGGAGGAGCACTCCAAGTCCCGTCCTCGGTGCACCAGATCTCCTTTTCTCCGATCAGTGTTCCCACAAGGCAACTATAGCGAACCACACTCGTGTAGGTGTAAGGCGTGTCCTGATGGCCTTCAATCTCTGCATTTGCCACTTCTGCGGGCTCCTCGCACGCCACAGCTGGAAGAGGTACAGATAGTGTTGGTTAACAGGAAGGGAGATTAAAGGCTGCCGAACAAAATGACATCAGATGAGCTCGCCACACCTTCGCAGACGGGAACGCGTCCGTCCCAGCCTTTGCTCAAGCAGGTCCTGGTCGGCCGTCCCACAAGGCGATACCTGATGCGTGCGAAGACACATTTTCAGCAACAAAAGAATGGGATTCGGAAAGAACAGTGTGCAAGAGAGGCATGTGGCATAAGGCATTATTAGAGCTACCTTACCCTTCTTTACAGACACCTGTGGCCGTGTCTCCAAACTCCACCCCAGTATATGTAAAGTACCCGTTTGTAATCTCTCCTGCAGAGCCACACATCTTTCCTGTTGGAGGCAAAAATACATAAATAAAAATAATGGGTCATTATGGCCTTGTAATAAAATTAATATTAGTTTTTTTTTTCCTATTTTAGTTGCAGTACATCAAAGGTGACACAACACAGTTCACCTGTCAGCAAGGCCATAATTAAGTTCTCATACCTCAGAGGGTCATGCTGGTGTTTGCTTTTGTTGAACCACAGTATGATAATTCACGAGGAAGTTAGGCAGTCCTTTGAAATTATTAAAGCCTTTGTTTTTGATGGTACTGTGATGTTATTAATGTTTTGATGTAAAGCTCAAATTCAGATAAAGATCGTGAATGATTAATTGTATCATTTAAAAAAAAACAAACAAAAAAAAACAACACACTTACGTGCACATCTCAGTGTCAGTGGTGTCCACTTCCCGTTGTTACACCTGCGATGCTTCCTGCCGCCTACAGAGACGTATCCAACGTCACACACGTACTGGACTTTGTCACCAGAGGCAAAAGATGTCTTCATGATGTACCTGTCGGCGAGGTTGGCGTTCCTGACTGTTAACGGCGCGTTGCACCTGCCCGCTGAAGAAGAAAGTGTCAGATTAGAAAAAGTTTGTCTGAAGAAAAAAAAAGGGCACGAGCAGCTTTCCAGCAGAAACACAGACTCACTGGCTTTATTGGGCGAAGGCAGGCACTGGGGGGGCCGAGGGTGCCACTGGCCGTCGGGGCCACAAGTGATCTCTGGAGCGCCGTCGAGCTGGAAGCCCTGGCTGCAGGTGAAGTTCACGCTGTCTCTCACGCGGTGCAGAGGAACAGATCCAGCAATGCTCACAGAGTTGGCCACGGCAGGGGTGGAGCAGGTGGTCTCTCCCTCTAAAGAAATTTTTAAAAAAAATTTCAGGTATTTAAGAAAAAAAAAAAATCTTTTACTGCATCTTGATTTACATCATCTGTAAGCACACTGAAAATTTCAATCACAATCCTGCTCTGTGGATTTAGCTGTGGACACCTGATGCATGCAAAAGTCTGAGTATCAACCTACAGTATTTATGACTGATGATTAGTAAACTGGAAAATATGTTTAAATGTATTAAGGGATTAAAGTAAATACATACTGCGTCACATTCAGGCTGGAGTTACTCAATTTTAAAGCAACAACACCTGCTCAAGATCACCTCATCAGGTGCAGCCACCACAAGGTGTGTGTGTGTGTGTGTGTGTGTGTGTGTGTCAGACAATGTGCAACTCTTCCTTGCTGTGGCCCACCTTCACATGTCGGGAAGTCACCAGACCAGCCTGTCCTCTTGCATATCATATAGTCGGGTCCTTTCAGAGTGTATCTGTCAACATGGAGAGGTTACTTAAGAGTTTTTTTTCCCACACTTTTTTATTCTGACCAAGTCTCACAGGCTTTCTTTCAGGCCTCTACTTACCCCACGTCGCATACAGCATAAACTTTCTCCCCGATGAACGAATTCCCTTCGTATTGGAACTCCCCGTTAGGCAGCTCCCCGACATTGCCACATGTTCTCTCTGTAAGAAGAATGGCCAGTCAGAACAGGAAACAAGGGCTGAAAAGTTTCCAGACTGAACAACAAAAAGATCTTTATTTTATCTTTATCTTAGCTGCAAAACAACCCACTAACCGCTGCAGAAACTTCCTGCCAACCTGAGTGAGAGCTGCTAGAAGGATCTGGGGGAGTTTTTTTTTTTCCTTTCAAGAAGGGAGACATGTTTATAACATTTCTGAAAAATGAAACATGAAGTTAACTGTAAGGCTTTGGATTGAAGTGTACTCCTGTGAGAGGACACCCTGTCAAGTGCTCCTGAACACTGGACCTTCAGATTTTTCAGAAGAGTTAATGCTCTACGTTTGTGTGGAGTCTACAGAAGAGTTTTCAAATGGGTAACTCTTGTGCAAGCGGTCATGCTGGTCAAATTAGAGCGGGTGTTATTAGATTAGGGAACAACCTGCCGGTGATGAAAGCCAAGTACGAGGAGGAACTTATTTCAGTGTTTTCATGAGGCAGACAATTTCAAAAGTCTTCCTCCTCTGTGACATCTCCCATTTAGACGCAGTCAAGGGAGTCAGCATCAGATTTTACACACCTAGGGGTTTATGAGTATTGGAAAAACAATAGAGCTCAAGGACAGCAAAGGAGGAAAAATGAAAAATAAAAATCTGGGGGTGGGGTAGGGGGCTTTTGATTGTTTACACTGGTAAAGGCTGCAAGTTCAGCGTGCATCAGTCCCTCTTTTAGCTCGCACACATCAGATTGTTTTAAGACAGACCTGAAACTAAACATTAACTTACCTTTGACCACTGTATTTTTCCAAGTTTATAGAAGTAAAATCCAAGTAAAAATGTGTATTTATATAAAGTATCAATAAAGCCATATTTTCTATTCTAAAGCACTTTGGTTGTCATTTCTACAGTAAATTTTCAGAGGGAAATACTGTACTGTTCAGCCATCAGCTGAACATATTGGAGTCATTTTTTTTCACATTAAGATTTTTTTTTTCAGTGGAAACTATTCAATTAGTTCATTGTTTGGAGAATTATTTTAACGTAAAAACATTTCATGGCTCCAGTGTCTTGAACGTGAAGACCAGACGCTTCTTATTTCTGATCACTTTCAGGTTTGGACTGTGGAGGAGTCCGTTTAACTTCTGGATAATTAAATAGTCTCACCATTTTTACAAACCACACAGTTGTTTCATATAGAAAATAAAAAATTCAGAAGAATCCAGAGTGAAAATCTCATGAGTTCTAGTGCACAGCAGAATAGCTACCCCATAACAAACAATAAAATACTGACTTTACATGGATACATCAATCATCACCATGTATGGTACGCAACAGCTTACAGGTGCTGTTCGTCTACACTGAGCACTACTTCCAGATTATTCTGCCATAGTTTAATACTCAAATACTTTTTTCAATTAAATTTTCACTTCATTTTAACTAAACTTTTTTTTTTTTTTTCAATTTTTTACTGTGTCATTTGTGCTTTTCTTAAACTCTTCAGACTCCCTCCAGCACTGATCATGGTTTTAATAATAAACCTGCTGTAAACATGCGTACCGCTCGTGGCCACCAGGGGGCCTCAGTCTGCTTCTGATCCATTTAAATCACAGCACAGCTCTGACACCAGTCACTTAGTAGCAAAAAATAAACATTTAAATCTATTTTTTTGCCAATTATTATTTAGAAACTTAGAAAGTCAGTGAGCTTACTCTCGCATTTCAGAGTGATCTTGGTCCACTTCCCGTTCACGCACTGCGCGGCCCGGCTGCCTCTGAACGGGATGAAATCTTCATCGCAGTCATAATAAACTTTCTCTCCGTTTCCGAACTTCTTCCTCCCGGCAGATCTGCGGTCCAGCCTGGTGTTCGGGTACTCGGGCGGTGCAGGGCAGCTAATCTCCACCTCTGGCACCTGAGCTGCAATGATAATAAAATATAAATACTATTATTATTGATGTGAAAGATCCTCCTCCATCACTAAAGCATAAAGTTTGATTCGTGTTTGACCTGAGCAGAGCGCGCTGAGCGAGCAGAGCACAATAATCCCGCAGAGTTTCCTCATGTCTGTCGTCCGCGTCAAATCCTCAGCAGGCGGATCGTGAGGAGCTATTTATGAAGGAGGCAAGCCCCCCCCACCACACACACACACACACACACACACACACGCGCGCGCCAGCTGATCCGCATCACACCATCAGAGCCGAAACCAGAGAGAGAAATCAAACACAGCAAGAAAGACGAAGAGGCCTGCAGCTTCTTAACGAGGCGATTATCTGTGTTCATTTTCCAAGAATCACAACAATGTTGATAATAATAATAATAATAAATAACAATAGCAATTCTACTACTACTACTAACAACAACAACAACAACAACAACAATAATAGTAATAATAATAATAACAATAACAATAATAATTCAGTGGGTCATAATGGGTTTTGAAGTCCAATAGAAAAACAAAAACACATTCCCAAAAACAGCGAAAGTCCTGAATGATCCTTAGAAAGTGCAGAGAATTTATATATATATATATATATATTGGAAAAAATAAAGAAAAAAAAACACCACCTATTTCATGTAAGGGAACAAAACTTTCATGAGATTTCACTGCACCTTTCCTAATAACACCCAAAGACACGAGCACCGCTCATATATATCTGTGTATATAAGACTGTAGATCATGTTTTGTTCATTTGGCCCTGTAGCACCCAGCATAATGAATGTCATCAATATGCCTGAATTACAAAAAATACACTCAGTTGTTTATCAGGTATCTAAAACTAATGCAGTTAAAACTGTTCTGCATGAAGGTTATGATGTTCAGATTTTAAGTGGAAACTGTTATAAAGATGCGTTGATTGAACTGTATGATCACTCTGCTTTGCTTGCCTTATTTCTATCAGTTAGCTGATTAAAACACAGCGAATCTTTACAGCACATTGTTTTCTCTGAACTCATTTATCACAGGACTACATTAGTTTTAGCTGGGTGTCCTCTCGATGGGTACACGATTCGGGCAACTGGGTATTTTTAAAACCACCCCGCACACTGGTTGGACTTCCTGTAGCGTTACCACAACAGTTTGCCCTCATGGTTTTGAGTCACTGTGACTGTAATTGTGGATGTCAGCAGCAATGGTGGATTTGGACGTCATCATACGACAATGTATTAAAAAAAAAGAAAGAAATTGATAACTTCTGTATTAGCTGCTGACTGTACATGAGTGTATTTCATAACCAGGAGTACATACATCTGAGGGGTCAACAGATGAGGAACTAGTTATGAATTTTTCCATTTTCCTCCCTTTATACTGAAGCATCCGCTTTCTAGATTCTAAAAAAAAAAGGTCACATTAAACAGTATTAGAGCAGAATATTATTGTCTGGTTGCCCTCAATTCATTAACATACAGAGTAAAAAGTACAATATTAAATATAAGAAGGAAATGCACTATGAATATAATGTACAAAATAAAGAAAAAACACTCAAATAAAATGACACTACATGGAAACTGTGCAGTTCACAAGTTAATGTTTTTTCCACCTTTCCAGCAGGTGAGAAGTCTGAGTCATCTTATTACGGTCGCTCTGCTTCTGACATGTGGTGAAGCTGTTTCGACTCCTTACAATAAAGATGCGGCCGTCCTGTTGGAGAATATTAAAACTAAATGTGGCCTCTCGGTGACCCGAACCCTCCATAAAGGCCGTTGGGCATCCGGAAACTTAAACATAATCCTGCTCAGACATATGAATCAAAGGATGTAGATCGCACAAAGTACATCAAGTTCTGTCCATTCGACAGGATTCCTAAGAATGACTAACACCAGCGTACTTTCCTTCCTTCTAGATCTCTGTTGCCTATTTTTTGTTTAATACGTGCAATCAGTGTAGAAATTAATCAGAGCTTTTTATCTGAGTTCGCTCGCTCAGGGATCGTTTCTAGCGTCAAAGCAACTCGCAGATTAAGTCCTCTGAAATACAGCTGATTACTATTATTTATTTTTACTCTTTTCTCCTCCCTTTCCCTTATGAGTCACTGAGAAAAAGTAAATTGCTTTCATTTAAATCGCCTCACAAAAGAACAAACTAGTGACGATTTCTGTCTCGACATCTGACGTAAGATGTGTGAAATGACCAGTGATCTCTTTTTTGAGCTCTGGTGAGGTGGCTGGGTCCGACTCTTTGTTACTGGATACTTCCAATGAACTCACATCCATACAAACAGACAACAAAATAATCTTAAATACTTGAAATTATCCTGAAAAAAACAAAAAGACAGAAATCAATTTAAAATTAACTTTAATTAAAGAAACGTGTACAGAACAGTGCTCGAAAACATTAAAGATCTTTTTAAGATGCCCAAATTTAAATTAATCTTTCAATTAACGTGAAACATTTGCACATCATGTGTACGCCAAAATATCTGAAACATTCTTAAGTACTAATGTCACAACCTTGCAGTCCTTTAAATAAAGGCACTTGTTCTGGACGTTGATCTGTTCCTGATATTAAAATAAAAGTCATGTGATCTGCGCAGTTACAATAAAGGTAGTTTTTAACAGAGTATCTTTGTTATATCAGAGGTACGCGAGTGATTTGATTTTCTTTATGATGAAACTAAAACGCATTAAAAAAAATAAATACACACTGCTGTTGAACACTTGAGCACTTTGTGTTTACCTGCGTTAGGTGTTGTGGAGTTTAAACATGATCATCTTTACATTATTACAGTAGTCAAGCAGAAGGTGAGACACAAAGTAAGGCATCACAGAGGAAAGGCGTAGTAGCTGCTGCACATTACGGGGCAAGGCCAAACATTTCATTACTTTTTTTTTTAACAGCTTGTGTCCGCCCGCTGGAAGCTACGTCGCAATTTAAGATGCTTTTAAATTACACTTCGAAATCAAATCATCACTGTGTTTAACAACACCTGGGAATGTTTAAATAAGGAAACCTCAGAGAAGAATCTGAGGAAAAACGAAGGCCTCGCATGGCTTCCTTCGACAGAGGCACAGTCTTCAACTAAAAAAAGTGAAGGCAATAGCTTTGGATGAGGTATAAAATTCACAATCAACGATGTTCTACATCTAATACAGCATATTATGACTACAGTTTGTGGAGTGTACTAGAAACTAAAGGCTTTCAGAGTTTCTACAAATCTTTACATTTTATCGGAGGTGGAAGGCAGCCTGGATTTGAAGGCTACTGTGCAAATGCATTGAGTTTATATATGGATGTGCACATAACCTATCCAACAAAAAAACAAAGAGATAACACATCCGGGGCGTGATACAGTGCTTAAGAATGTAATGGCTGGAGCTGGTGAGGTTTTTCCTGCTGGTCCTCAAAACCGCTGATACATCCATGCGGAGGAATGCCTGGGATAAATATCAAAATAAGGCCGTGAGATATTTTTCTGGAGAACAGAGATGCCCCATGTGATACGAAACAGGAAGAGGCTGAAAATACCGTCTTTAACTCCGAACACAGTCGTCTGTGTCTGCTGCAGTGAAACCGTTCACAGAGTCCTGCGGGTGCAGAGGGAAGGGAGAGAGAGAGTCCAAAGACTTAACAGAAACATCAAGCCAAAAGGAGGAATGAGGCGTTTGTTTTGCCTGGCACAGACTGAGCTTGAGCTAACATTAAAGTCTGAGGTCACCTGCCAGAGTAAAACATTCCCTTTCTGTCCCTTTCCATTTCTTCAGCACCCAGCTTACAACACGGGTAATAAACACTGGAAAAAACTACAGGATTTATCCCATCTAAGTCCAAGATGCTTTTAAAAGGCAGTTTTGTTTGTTGTAAACAGCCACTTCCTGTTCAAGCAAAACACTGCTGGCATTTTGTATCAGAGCTCTGAGCTCTTGAGTCTGAATGTTCTGAGCACAGTGATCGACAAGAGGCAGAAAAAAGTCAGATGGGTAAGTACAGCTGAATATACCAATTAGTTAGTTGAAGCTGAAGTGCAACATTTAAATGAAGAGTAAATAATAAACAAAGCTTTCTGCTTTCTGCGTTGATCCAATAAATTAGAAGTTATTTTAGTCTTTAATTTGACATTTCCCATTTTCTGAATGTTTATGCAAAAAAGATGGATATTTCACTTCAGTAATATGAGGAAGGTAGCTTCAGTTAGGCAGTGAACACTGGAGCTCAGTATTAGTGTCAGTAGTTGTTTAGTTACCTTTTTCAGTTAAGCTAGCTGAACAAGTGGTTGGAGGTTCAAGTAAAACAGTATTTTGTTACCAAGATTTAATTCGGCCTTTGATTTTAATTTCACAAACAGTCAAATTTGTTGTCACACAATTTCTGTTTTAATCTTTTTGAGTTTGTCCTCAATATAAAGTGGTTTTCAGTGATATGCCGAAGCACTGACCTCGTCTTGCTGCAGCTCTGCCTCTGAGAACTGCATGCTGGGTAAAGTGGGAGCATGGGACATGCGGGCATGCGGAGGGTTGCCCACGCTGTAAAGACGAGGTCGTTTAATCTGGTCTTGGCTCGACAGCGGGGTGAAGCTGTTCCGTCGGAGGAAAGCTGGCAGCATGGCGTCTGTTCTGACTTTATTCTGGTCGGTGAAGAACACAAGGCACAAGGTGGACTGATTAACACTTCTTTTTTTTATGTTGTACTAATAGAAACCCTCCTGGAATAGGCATGAAGTCACTGTGAGAGACTGCGAGGCAAGAGAAAAACAAGTGAGACAAACATCTATAAATATGAAGGCCATTGTTGACAGGATATTTCCCACCAAATTAAACAAGAGGTTTGACAGTAAATGTGCTCACACCCACTCTGTCTGGGTTTTAGCAGTCTGTACTCGTCAGACTCTACAACCAGGGAACAGATATGGAGCCGGCTGATTAGGATATAAAGACAAAGGCACAGTACTGTACATGTCACTGTGACATCTTGATACCAAATAATGAGCTCTGGTTCTTGAGCAAAAAATAATTTGGCTCACTTGTGAACATACAGTCCTGACTTTAGTTAACAATAGCTCAAACGACTAACTCGACTAACTCATAAACGTGATTATCAACTGCCTCTCTGGTTTCCCGCAGTTTTACAAAGCAATTCAGTGACTTTCACCTTAATGTTTTTGTTTGTATGACTTGCAACTTTACTGTTTTTAGTCATTTTCAACTAAAAAGCTCCAATAAAGCAACTGGATGTTTCCTAATCAGACAAATATTTTAATCTCAATTTTGATTAAATACTTTTGTCTGCTTATTTTTATTATTCTTTTCTTCACCTTGAAGACGTCATCGTATCTCTCTGATACGTTCTTTCCATTTCACACCAAGCCTATTTCGATATGAGCACAACAGGCTAATCACTGATTACTCTTCTGGCGTTTGACAATGACTGAGGTGTCACTGCTGATGATGGTTTATAGATCCATGCGATGAATTTGTGTCAATACAGCCGCTATAAATAACAGGGAGCCGTACACAGCGCTCGCACATAATAACAGCTGCTAGTTGAAGGTCTTTGACAATATAACATACAATCAGTGGATCCGTGCTCCTCTTTGCCACTCCCTTCTGTGACGGTCGGAAGAGAGAGCGATACCGATGCACAAACAGGCAATTAGGAATCATTTGACATTTTCGGAAACTATGCTTGTTTGCCGTCTTGCCAAGAGTTAGATGAGAAGGTCGATAACGCTCTGATATCTGTGTGTTGCATATGAAGCTACAGCCAGCAGCTGGTGAGCTTATCTTAAAGACTGGACACAGGGGAAAGCAGCCAGCCTGCTTCTGTCTGTGCATAACAAAATCAGCACCTCTGATACTCTCTAAATAATAATGTTTGATCTTGTGTTTTTTTGATGTACTTTTATGGGGGATATGTGCTGGACTATTTCTTAAGTCAGGCCAAAAAAAAAAAGTCACTCCATAACACTGCTGGTAGGAGGATTTTGTTACCTTCGGACAGGGCCAAGCTGATTGTTTCCCCTTTTTCCGGTCTTTGAGCTAAGCTAAGCTAATCGGCTGCTGGCTGTTGCCTCATATTTCATAAGAGCAGTATAAATAAAGTATGTTTCTAAATATTTCAATTTTTTCCTCCTTTTTTCGCCAACTATTCAGAGATTGTGCATGTGCAGACACTTTCACAATGATTGCGAAAACATGACACATAGAAATGTTTTTATACATCTGTATGCATATTTCACTGTGTGTGCAAAGGCTTTTATGCATCTGGCGTCAGGATCTTAGAGACAGAAATGAATATCTGGATCCTGAAAGCTGAAGCAGAAGTGTGTAATTTTGGTTTGAGCTTTCAAAAATAGCCCTGGTCAGTGCAGCTTGTCCAGTCATCACTGTAAGGGTTAAACCGGTTCCTCTCCATGCTGCATGGACTACGCTAAACTGTGTGGACAAACTGTGTGGACAACTTCTCTGACAGAGAAAAGCAACATTATGTTTAACACCAGTCAAATAAAAAGGTCAAGAGCTCACTAATGGTCTGTCCCTGTGAGTGTTGACGGCCTCCACCTTCAAGTCAAACATGTCCACTTTACAACCTAGAGGAGGGAAACAGGAAAAAAAAAAAAACATGTCACGACCCAACAAAGGAAAAAGTTAGAATTTGTTGATTTAAACGGGTAGTAGACTCACCATAGGCCACAGGTGTGAGTTTTAGGACAGTGTGCAGGGGACACTTCAAATAGGGTAGATCATCTGTGCCAATAAAAATGGAAAGATCCTTCAGACTCTCTGAGCTGCGGTTATGTTCAGTCATGTTTCCTACCAAATGGGAGTGGATTTTTCTCTCATGTTTTGGAAAGCTGTTTTAAGACTACGGTGCTACATGTCCCACAGGGGGAGGGGGGGCACAGTGTGATGAAGTGCAGTTAGAGCTGCACCCACACTGGTTGGTGGGGCTGTGGTTTAAACAGATGCTATAGTAGTGACCACTTCCCCTGCTGACAAATGAAATCCTCTGTCTGCCCGTGCCCAATTATGGATTTGTTTTTGAGCAGTATTTTCCACTCTAACCACCCAGTTATATTTCTCACTTAATTCATACACATGCTTTCTTTGATGTATTTCAATACAAGCACTTTTTTCATATGTAAAAAGGTCTGTTTAAGCATTTTTCAGAATTTTAACGTTTTAGGGTTATTATTCCCCACTGGTGTTAGTGTTTACGATCTGCCATCAACACCTGGAGAGTATAAGGAGTCAAAAATATTGCAGCTCTCATTTAAGGCTTCCCACTGAGTATTATGATGTAAAATACCATTTCTACTGTGTGATTTATCTTTATAACCTTTATACACATTAACATTGTATCTAAGAGTTGTCATTGGCTCTACAGATCTGACTGTCTTTGATTTACTATTTCTAAATATCATCCGTCTGTCTGAATCATTACTTATTGTGTCATTATGTCCAATGTCCTGCATTTAAATGAATCATCATTCACACAATTTTAAGCAAGAGTGGAGTCTGAATAAAATGACCAGTCTCTTCCTCCTTTCATAAAGTCATGAGTAGCTGATGTTGCTTAAGTCACGACTGCAAAGTTCAAAGTTCGATTAAACTGTAAAGGAATAGTCTTTAATCCTTTTCTGTTTAAGTTAGGCCAAACGCTTTGTTTTATATTTTCATCATAAACAATCATGCAGCATAGATAACTAAATGTATTTAAGAAAATTCAGTACATTTGAATACTGAATTTGGCACCCCCTTGTGGTGACATCAACACTAGCAAACTGTAATGATTTTTTTTTTCTAAAACATAAATAATAGGCTCTTTGTCAACTATGAAATGTGGTTGAAACATTTACAGACATGATTCTGCACTGTCACACAAATCTCCACTGCAATTACAGATCTCAATGCTGAGAGAGCGTATTTCAGACAGGTCCTTGCTGTGGCCTAGAGCTCACATTGAAGCAACATCTAGTGGGAGTCACACTACACACCCCAAACAAACCACTCAACAAAGTCTATGCCTATTCCAGTTACACAATTTAAGTCTCTGCAACGAATTACAATCAATTTGCAACTGATTTGCACTAAAGCACAACATTTTATTTGGCTATTTCGCAACAGCTTGGAGCATGAGCCATACATTTTGCAGATGACCGGTGTGCAGCACGTCATCAAATCTTATCTCATTTCACTGACCTGTGATTCACATCACTGCAAATCCAGAGTACTGGAACAGCAGGTGAATCAGAAAAGCACATTTCAAGGTCACAAAAATACCAAAGTATTGCAGTGCTGCATGCCTTTTTATCTGTTTTGTCATCAAGGGTTTGATTTGGAAATTGCTGCTGACCCAAGCCACATTTTGCCAACAGTCCTTAACTGTGCCTGTGACTGGGGTGGAGCAGTTTGTTTAGTTAGCTTTGTATCACAAATACAGAAGCTTTTCTGTCTTCAGGTGTGATTGAATGTCTCTCCATTGTGTTTTCAACAGCCTCCTAAGAAAAGTTTAGTTAAGCTTCAATTTGACACAGTTTTTCAGCACTCAGGGGAACAATACAACCTTGAATGACTTTACTAAGCTCTTTGGTTAAAGTGTTGTTGGCAAAGTATCACAGTGTCACTGTCAGAAAATAATGGATAAATAGCACTGATAGCATACTATCAAGATGTGTTTATAATACAAGGTACCGGCATGCATCATGTTTCAGTTTATGCATTTAACCTGCACTCTTGTCCAGGAAATAGGCCAACAAGCAGCGCATGACGGCCTGATGACAGATGACCAGCACGTTGCCCTGTCGCTCCAGCTCCATGATGACTGGCTCCAACCTCTGAACCAGATCCTGGTAGGACTAGAGGGGAAGGAAGGGTGCATATTAATCAATCAATTATAATCAAAAATATCATACTCAAAAGAATACCTAAACATTTTTGGAAATAAGTTGTGGTTTAATGAGCAGTTATGTGCTGTTGCCAATTGGTGTGAATGTTGAAAAAACATTTTTCTGCATAGAAACGCCATTCAAATCTCAAAACGTTTTTGGACATGCTGGCTATTTCTTTTCTCATCCCTAACCTTCAAACTTTCCGATATATCCCATGTTTTTCAGGATTTTTTTTCCCATTAAAATGAATGGATGAAATGTTCAAAACCCTTAACTGTTCATTCATACTTTCAATTACAAAGTCCATTCAAACATCAATATGTTCTAAATATTTCTGGGATTCAGGATATCATTCAGCCTTTCAAATCCCACTCAAACCTTTCAAATTAGTACTTTGGTCAAGTTGAAATGGTAAAGTTTTGGCAAAATGTTCAAAACTAGAGTGGATGACATCATCAGCTAGAGTGGAGGGGGGGGGGGGTGAAAAGTTTCTCTTCTCTTCTTTGCTCTTATACCCACAAGTTGACGCAGATAATTTTCATGTAATTATACAGTAAAATTTGTGCTGATCACAGAGATGTGTTTAGCGAAAGAAACAGACAATGAAAACTGGCTCCAGACCCCTCCAAGCAAGAGAAGGACCAATCAACTGCCCCATGTACTCCCATTATAAATCAGTCCGGAAAAGGTGAAAGAAAGGAAAAAGTAAAGTTTGTCAAGTATCACTGTGTCAGTATAAGTGTCAAAGATTGCCCATAAATATACTCCGAGAGCATGATAAAAGAAGACTAACATCTTCTTGTCATCTCCTAGACTAAGAGAAGATACTCAGAAACTGATTGGTGAGTAAAAGGAAAATCTGTACTGAAATGACAACAGTCTGTGTCACTTGATTTAAGGATGTTCTCGTGAAGAGTGAGGAGGTTACAGACTGTACATTCACATAATAAGCCACTGAACATGACTAAAACAGGGTGATAGAGGTCTACAGTGAGCACTGATTTTGTTGCATGGCATGATAAGAAGGTGTCACTCTTAAATTGTGACAGATTATTATCACTCCACCCTTCCACTTTTAAACACTAGGGCAACATTTAACTATGAAATATGTATTAGGCCATTCAGAAATGTTATTTTACATATTTGCAACTGTCGATACATTGAGATTGAAACTGCATAATTTTTCCAGATGTTGGGTTCCCAACATTTCTTTAAAATGTGTAAATTCTGAGTTTAAAAAAAATGAAAATGAATATTTCTGCAAAATTTTCTCTCTTCTTGTTGTTCATGCTATGGCTTTAGGAAACGAATGCCAGTCATTCGTGTAATGATAATCAACTGCAGCAGTCAGATAACATGCAACAGGAAAGGTGATGAACCTACTTCATCCTGTTCCTTGCTCAGTTTGCAGCACAAACCACAGTCAGATTGTCTGGCCTGTTTAAAGCTGCTGAGGCATGTCATACCTTGAACATCGTGTGTTATACATGCAAATGTGAGCTTCACAGGAAACTGTCTGCGCACAACTTCCTTTGATTTAGATTCTCTTCTTTTCTGTCAATATTCACAACATCATCAGCCGTGCCTTCATTATTATGTCCGTTTGCTGCATTTTCATTGAAGAGCTCTAGACTGAGTTTACTGACTTGTTGAGTGCCATCACTTCCACTGGTCACTATTTTCACAATTTGCGTAAAGGTTCCATTGCACAGTCCAGATTGCACATTAATATTTTTAGTGAGCATGACATGAGCACCTAGTTCCTTACCAACGATTGCTGATGTAAAGTGTTGTGTGATGACAATAAATTCTTGAATCTTGAATCTATTTCAACTTTTATTGAGTCAGCTAGCTCTTTTTTGGTCCCTTTTGAAGCTTGTCTCAGATTGACCATGGACACTTTGTCGATTATTACCATTTCAGGTTCTGAAAGCTCTGACATCATCTAGTTTATTGCCAAGGCCTTGGAATGGAGGCTTCAGACTTCTTGGCAGCTTGATGAGACAATGCAAAGTTGTACCTGAGATGTTAAATGCAGCAGTGCCAGTAAATGCAGTTAACAGAACTATTTAGAAATATCAGCTTCCTCTGCATTTTGTGGAGGTCTGCACAATATCTTGGATGCCTCTGCATGGATCCATTTGATAAAGTGAGATCTGGCTGAGATTTGAGGCTCTGGATTTAAGCCACAGACACGCGTTAAGCACGAGTCCCTGATGGTGTAGAAGACTCTTGTTTTTGGTTCAAGTTCACTCAAGTTATCGTTTTCTCTTGCCTCAAGTTCTTCAAGACACTCTAACCTTTCTAATTCACTCTCCGGAGCATGATTAGACCATTCGTTTCTTATGCAACTGTTTTGTTCTTACTCTTCAATGGCACTTTAAACGTCTTCCCTTAGATTCTCATATTTCTCTCTGTTTCACTTCACTATTTGAAGCACAGACTCAGGGTGCTCTGAACCTGTGCACTTTGCCTCAAACTCTGGCGTTTCAGGTCTGGATTTATACTTATTGGGTAAACCACTCATCCAAATATTAACAGAGTCTGGTGTTTTGTTCTTTAAGAATGAAAGGAGGTAACTTGTTTAAAGTGCATTGTCACCTGTCTGTATAAATACAATGCTGCGTGTATACTGTTTCATATGCAGGCCACAAGCACGAGCCACACATTCTCGAACACTGACCTCTCTTTTCTTGGAGTACGCCTGCATAATTTGCTTCATTTCATCGCTTTCATTGACATTTTTATGACACAAGTTGTCTGCCATCGTTTTCAGGTATTCACTTCAACCGTGTTCGGCCTTGCTGATGTAACTACAGACGTAGGCAACACATGAGTATGCTTTGAGAGTGAACTGTATATCCGTATTGCCATCCCAGGCATCAAGGAGGAAAGGATTGTAGCCATTTACCCAACAGTCTTTTGGGTTGGGGGAACAAAAATTAATATTATCACTGTCCACTTATCACAAGAGCAGAACCACATGGACCGAGGAACAGCAAGTAGAAATCAAAGGCAGTGCAGCTCGATGACTCATGATAATCTGTACAAAGCCTATGGCTTACTGTGAATAGAGCCATTGTTTGTTTACTGTTAAATTTGAATCTTTTATCTGATAGAGATCGAGTGCTTCATGTTTGTCTTTTATAGGAAATGCTGCATTGAGAGTCCTGAGAATTTAACAGTTGTTCCACTACTTCCTGCTCTTTCATCTGTCAAGTGTTACAGAACCAGTCATGCCTGAAGGATCGACAAGTTCTCATCCAGAACTTTAAGATGCAACTCACCCACCAACTAACCACTGTCACACCTGCACTGTGCACGAGACTGTGAGAAAACTTTCTGTTTTTAATGTAAATATGGACAGTCCTAAGAAACTATTGGTACAGGGGACAGTATTTGTCCTTGTGTCATACACTTTATGACACCATTGTGAGTGTCCATGTTCTGATGTACTATGTACAGGGTCTGGCTCAATCGACCGTAGGGTTGATGGTTCGATACCTGGCTCTTCCTGTCCATTTGTTCACCAAGCAAGACACTGAACCCCAGATTGCTCCTGATGGACAGTTCCAGTATCATCTGCTGGTGTGTGTGTATAATACATGTTTGAGTGGCATATTCATATTAGGACAGGAAATAACTAAACAGGTGTAGTTCAAGACCTGACCTACCTAAAGGTTTCTTTCTTTTTCTCCCCCCTAATAAGGGGTTTGGGAGAGTTTTGACATGGTTATTAGGTCTAAGGCTGTGATGCAGGTCATCTGTTCTCAGTACCATGCAGATACTAGAATCTCTCTTTTCCTCTTTATTCTGTTTTATTTGTTAATTTTTCCTGTAGAGGGCCTTCATGCAATATCCACAGATGCAATATGTACGACACCAGTGTGTCCCTGGATTTTCTTATTTTCTGTCTTTGGGATGTTCCATGGTGTCAACACTTGGACAGTGGCACAAATTAAGATTTGAAACTTCATTCAAACCTTAAATTGCCTTTAATACTTCAACTTGTGAATCAGTTAAATCCTTTCACTCTCTTCCATCTATTCATATTCAATTGCTTCGTAAAAATTAAAAAGCCTTCAAGTATTACACATCCTACAAAACCTTTAGGTGCTATTCAACTTCATAACTCTGCTATCAAGTTTAGCGTCAGCCTTTCAGCTTTCAGCATTCATGTCACAATTTCTTCAGAAATTGCATTCTTCTCTAGCTGTAGTACATGATTTCCCGTAAAAAACTCAACTTGTGGTTTAGTCATGCGTGGATTAAACAAATGAGAAGCAACCTTACTGAGCTTTAGACGTGCTTGTAGGCATGTATTTTTCAGGCCAGCCGTCTCCCACTGTTTCCTGTTTGTATGCTAAGCTAAGCTTATTTGCCTCCTGCGTTGCTCCAGAGTGATGCTCCAGAACACAGATGTGATATTAATCTTCTCATCTAACTCACTAGCAAGAAAGCAAATGAGTTGATAATACATTGAGGTTTCAAACATCCCTCTGGAGGACAGAGAAGGCATTTACCTCTCCTCCAGGGTAGCGGTAGTGGTACTTGTCCTGGTCCCTCATGGCAAACTCCTCTGGGTATTTTTCCTCAATCATTTTATATGACATTTCTTCGCACACTCCCTGAAACACAAAGTAATTTCACCACTCAGAATCTGTGACATGCCCTCATTGTGCCACTCCTGTGTATCTAATGTACTGACGTACAGCATCTATTTCGTTCAGGATCTTCCACTGCTCGTAGGGAACTCCCAGCTCCTCCGCCGTCTGAATGGTGCGTCTTAGCTGGCTGGTCCAGACTTTCAGGTCCGAGAGATGGTGCTCTTCCACAAAACCCTTCAGTGCTGCTGCAAACTGACACGGAGAACACATGGTAGAGACTTTACAGCCGACAACTCGATGCGAAATAGAAGTTACATGGTGGATGAGATGAAGGAGCATCATGATTTTAATCACCTCATCCAATTAGATTTAAGCTTGAAAATGTTCATTTAATAGTTGGATAACAAACATGTATATCAAAAAGAAAAATGTTTTTGCAAATACAATTATTTGATACTTCCAGTTAGCTTAAGTTAGCACAAACATTAGAGACAGAAGGTGGGTTTTCACCCTTTATGCTAAGCTAAGCTAAGCTGCTGGATTTGGCTTCATATCTAAAAAAGGCAAGATATAAGAGTGGTTTAAAATAAATGTATTTCACAAATTATTCCTTCAAGACTTTTGGAGAAGGTGCTGCTTCTATAGAGTTTAGGAGTGTAAGAGCAGGGTGATCTGTTAAAGCACCTGCTTCCCTCTCTCCGACAGTTCAGCGTCCCCCCCAAGGCGCCCCTCCACATTGTGATGGCTCTCTCCGTGCCGACAGAGGTAGATGGAGTGGGAGTGCACGTGGATGTTCATGAGGTAGTACACTATTTTGCTTTGGATGTAGTCCTGCACCCTGTTGACCAAGAAGCGGCGGCCGACGTTGATGACTTGGATGAAGGAGAGATTCCTGTGGGACAGAGTGAACAGACGAAAAAACAAATAGAGTGAGTCAAAATACAAGCATAAATGATGGCATTGAAAAGCAACTTCAACAGGGGATATCTTGTACTTTTGCCACAGTTTAAATATCCCATTATTTCAACAGCATTGTCATAACATTACACAGTGTTAAAGAAGCTATTCCCCCTCTTTACAAACAATCATTTCGATGGGTGAAGCACGTCAGTTCTGAGTTATTTTATTTATACAACTATAAATATAATGTGGTTTTGAATCTCTTGATCAGTTAATGAATGAGGAAATCAAACAGATCACCAACAGTTGAGCCAGTTGGCAAGAGTTAAAAACCTCTGAATCAGTGTTTTTCCTGGAACCACATGAAACTGACTAATTATTACTACTTTTAGATTTGCCATATATCAGCTCTACAAATCAAAACCCATTAAATAGCAGACGATAACAAATCTGTATTAAAGTGAGCTTTTGTTTCCACCTGCTGGACATTTTCTGCAAGTACGCCTTCTGGCCCACATAATGCCCAGATAAGCTACAAGGTCACTTGAATATTTTGACAGTTTAGTCTAAACTGAAAAGGGTAAAGAAATGCAACTAGCAGCGTGCTTAACAAAATGCCCTCTTACTTGTCGTGTTCGTCCGGATCTAAAGGCTGGTACGTCACTTTATAGCATTCTATTCTCTTGAGAAAATCCTCCATGACTCTTTCTCTGTCCCTCTCAGGATAATCTGGACTGGACACCTTCACGTCCTTTGTGAAAGAAACATTTGTAGGTCTGATTAACCGTCAGCTCAAACAAGTTGAGGACAAGTTGCTCAAGATAAAGCTAAAAAGGCATAATTTTACCAGGATATTTGTAGCGATGACCTCCGGATCGTCACATATTGATTCAACAAAAAACACCTTAAAAAAAAAAAGAATGAAAGAAATCATTAGAGATTCATCATTTGTGTCGAAACATATTATCTGTGGATTCAATAATCAACTCTGACCTTGTATGCATTATCCTTTGCAAAACTGAGGATGAGTTCCCTTCTCTCTCTGGTGGTGTTGGTGGCATCAAACACCTGACAGAAAGCAAACAACAATTTACAATGAATAAAAAATTGTAAATTGCATATTTAAAAAAACAGTTATACAGTTTTTTTTAATGTTCTTACAGCAATCTGGCCTCCCTCCTCATTCAGATAGGCCTTTACATCCTGGAGTGCCACCAGAGCGCATTGTCTGTGGAAACATAATGAGAAAATCAATCAGGAAAAGCCCCATTTGTTAAACAAATATGCCATCAAAAGAGCATTTGCATGGTGAGCCTACATGAAAAGTAACCAGGCGGTTTTTGCTTTAGGACTTCATGACAGATGTGACACGTGTGGTGGGACGAACGTGAGGAGGAACTCTCGTACTCACTTTCTAATTTTCATTGCTTGTTCATTGTCATGCCTGAAGAAGTCATAGGACTTGTACGACTTCACCGCTTCTCTCCTATAAACTCCAAGGTTAAACACTGCGAGGGAAGTGAGAGAGGAAGTCAGAGAAAGAAGCATGAGGGGAGGGAAACCAGCATCACAGAGCACGCTCTGTCGGGGCGGTGACCTTCAGCTCAACTTTGCCAAACCAGTTCTCCCGCGTTCCACTTAAATGACAACATCAGTGCACAGCCACAAATAGAGTTAGTCGATAGAGGGCGGTGACAGAGATATAGCTCTATTAACATGGCATAGCCTTAAGCACAAGATTTTAAATGAAGTCAAATCACTGAATACAATCTTATCCTTTGAAAACTTTCATAAATCCTGATTTAATGTACCTCTAGATGCTGCACTGTATGCACTTACAACATACTTTTAATAATTTTAAAATACTTAGAACAGGTTTTTTGTTGGCTACATTTCCCGTAGACAGATAAAAAAGTAGTTAAGTCCATAAAAGCATCAAACATGCATTGTTCCTGTAACTGACCCTTAGTTGGCACTCCAATCCAGTTGAGGTAGCGTGTTAGCTTCTTGGACATGTAGGTTTTCCCCCTGGCGGGCAACCCGATCATCACTATCACAGTCGGAGAATTGGTCATGTAGGAGGCCCAGGCTGCAGTTTGCGCACACAACAACAGCATACACATAAACACAAATGGAAATTTTGATTACTAAGCATGACATTTTATGACCTTCATGCCCTTCACAACCTGTTTAGTGTTTCACAAGTACCCTCTTTACTTTAAACTTGTATCTAAAAACTACCCGTTGCAATAAAAGGGCAGATATGCATATGGTTTACACAAATATACACAGCAAATAGAGGGAGGGTTGAAAAATAATTCATTGTCACCC
Organism: Amniataba percoides; assembly: GCA_037176925.1. NCBI lineage: Eukaryota > Metazoa > Chordata > Actinopteri > Centrarchiformes > Terapontidae > Amniataba > Amniataba percoides. Next base: position 13,835,063 of record JBAJHX010000041.1, read on the forward strand.
CAACAGCGTCCATCTGCCAGCTGGTTAACATTTAGTTTAACATTTCTGTCATGTCATTGCCATCTTTCGACTCTCTGGTTAATGTTTAGCCACATACACCGTAGAAATCCACTGTCACCTTGTTGGCTGGGACATGAAATGGAAAATATTTTAGCAGAAGTTTTTCCTTTCACCGTCCAGGACAGACCATCCAAGGCTCAGGGAAAGCAAATCTGTCAAAACAAAGATCTGGCAAGACCAGACTTGACTCCAGATTCTCCAAACAGATGTCTGTGAGTTTCAGATTTCAACAGAAAGGAACATTTTGTGTTTGAGACATACTTAGATCATTCATTTTAGATCTGTTTCCTGTTCCGGATTTAAAGATTTCTCAAAGTCTGACTGATAAAAGATAAAACTAAGCCGAGCTCAGGGACATTTTTACTGGCCAACTGCCACTGACCTTGCTCATTACAGTGTTACCATGCTTCAGAGCAGAACAACAGAAGGTACGTAAAAGTTGACATTAAACAATCAGCTCAAACCTTATCTCCTTTCTTTACTTGTGACCAACAGAGTAGAAAATGTGATTAAAGGACCAATTTCAGTGCTATTACATTTAATAATGTCCCAGGTAAGGTACACAGAGTTCAATAATTTATATGGAACAGGTCAGTGCCTCAGATAATGAGTCAACATTTCACCTTCGGGAAAGACAAACCACTCACAGCACTTCTTCTCATTGGTCCTGGCGTCAGTCCTCTTGACCTCTGCTGAGCCGTCTGACGTGGTCGCGGGTCTCTGCTGTCTGGCAGCCATGACTGGTCTGAACGGCGTCCTGCTGTCTCGTCCTGAATCGGCTGGTATGGGGTCTGAGAGTTCCGGGTCACTGGTAGGACGAAGTCAGCATCTCTCTGCAGAGGACAGAGACTTTGCTGTGTCAGATTAAATGCTCCCTGATGAGACAGATGCTGAAGACACACAACGAGCACAGAAATGCTCAGAGGACAATGTCAAATTAGTGTGTGTTTTATGCTCATTATTAACTCGCCACTGCTCAAATCAGCGACTGTTGAGTCAGCAACTCATCTACAGTAAATTCAAGTCTATCTCTTCCTGTTACGAGACTTTAGAAGTGTTGCATTTCAAAACATTTGCTGCTGACAGTTTCAAAAGTGACAGAAGCTGCTTTCTCACTTGTCTCAGCCCTGCACCAACTATTTTTATTAACACTTAACCTCTTGATTATTTTTGTCTGCGCCGATCAACTGTTGAAAATAGTGATAAAAAAATGCCCAACAGAAATTTACCAAAGCCCAAACTTTCTTGAGCAATCAATAAGTTATGTTATCCATAAAATGTCAGAAATAATTAAATGGTGGAAAATTTTGTTTAGTGTTTCCCAAAGCCTAAATGTCTTGTTTTGTTCACAACTCAAAGGTCTTACTGTCACAGAGGACTACAGAAAGCACATAATATTCACATTTTAGAAACAGAAATCATATAAATTGTAAAGTTTTTATTTAAAGAGATAAACTGACTATCAAAATAGATTAACTGATTAATCAACTATTCACTGCAGCTCTTGTTTTGTCTGACCAAGAGACCAAAACCCAAATATTCACTTAAACATTACAGATAAAAATGCAGCAAATATCCAGCGTGGAGAAACTAAAGAAGTGACTTACTGGTGTTTTCACTGACAGTTTCGGTTTTAATTTGAAAGGATGTTTGACATCATTTGTTAGTCACTCAAGCCCATTACTGATTTATCACCTGTCCCTTTAGTATGAGAGCTGTGAGTGATGCTTGGTTAGTTTGCCGAGCTAGTTAAGCATAGTTAAATCATACCCGTGAACTAACGTGTGTTTTAAAACACAAATAATATAAGTTCATGTCACTGTGTCATCCTGTCACAGAGGCACATTAACACTGAACGCAGCTGAACTCTTGGCCTGCAAACTTCAATACTTCTGCCCTTTGGAGAGCAAGTGTCGTTGCAAAAACACAAAAAAAAACAGTCAGGAAAAAATAGGAGATAAAAGTCTAAAAGTGTAAACTCACCACAGGTCAGCAGGTGCAGGGAGACATTCGTATTTCCTCTTTGCTACGATGCAGCCATCAGCTCACAGGGACTTCTTCTTCTTCTTCTCGGATGTTTTAGCTCCGCCCCTCCGTCGACCGCCGGAAGTTCACCACTCTCTGAGCCGCTTGTGCTTTCCAAAATAAGAGCTTTTAGAGTCGTACTCTCAAAGTGGTATTTAATTTTCATGAAACCTCAGGGAGGCGCTACGATCAGCAGCTGTGACGCAAGGAGATGCTTGTGACAGCATCGCATGGCATGTTCTTTAAAGGAGCATGCCACTAAATCTGTTTTGTTACTGACACGGTGCTGGAGCTTTTGATGCATTTGAAGGACATTATGGGACAGAAAGGGCTTCTTCTAACGAAACACCTCCATTGCACTATGACTCATGTAGCCACACACTTTTGAAAACACTATCTATCTATCTGTCTATCTGTCTATCTGTCTGTCTGTCTGTCTGTTGTCCTTTGGTATGTCTACTCTACATGGCCAGACGTATGTAGACACCATCACATAAAACACCTATTTCTGATGGTTCATTTCATTCCAACAGTGTGGGCATCAAACATGCTGCTGTAACAGCCTCCGCACTGCTCCGCAGGCTTCCCACAAGATTTTGGAGCTCGACTGCAGGAATTTGCTCCCATTCAGCCACAAGAGAATTAGTGAGGTCCAACACTGATGCCGGGCAATAAGGCCTGGCTTAGCGTTTGGCTTATTCCCATTCGCCTGGACGGTGTTGGATGGCAGTTGACGTCAGAGCTCTGAGCGCAGGCCTGTCAGGTTGTTGCACACAAAACTGAGAGAAACATTTATTTAAGGACGCTGTCTGTGCACAGGAACAGTGTCATGCTGACACCTTGAGCTGTTGCAAAACTATAGTCTAAAACATGTAGATTTATGAAGCGCTTAGATTTCCCTTGATAGGAGCTAGGAGATCTAGAATAAAATCCTCAAGCCAAAACAATAGTGGACAATGGTGTCTGCATAGTTCTGTTCTTAAAGTGCATGTCTCATGTGTTGCCTATTATTATTAAAACGAGTATTATTATTTGTATGACCACATACTAAAGTGGACCAAAAGTGTTTGTTTTTTTTTTGCTGACCCTTGCTTTATTTTAAGTTATAAAACAATAAAAACAACTGTGCACAAAGAAAAAACAAAAGTGACTTTGGGATCACAAAGAGATGTTTTCTGGACACTATTTTCCTACATCTAAGAACAACAATGAATAACATTGAGGTAATTTGTTTAAAACATATACCAGAGGAAAAACATACATGCATTCGAGTGGCATTCCCCTTTAATTCTACAACTTATTTCATACAGAAAATATGCCACGTAAGTGTTTGCAATCACAATTCTTTATTCTCTGAAAAAAGAAACTATCCTCACAGTGTCTAACTATTACACCATTAACATTAAACAACCCTTCGCCTGTAAGATATGTGCTTATTTTGTAAAATAATGTTTGTCAGTACAAGATAAACTGGAACTACATTGTTTTTGCTCATTTTCATAGCTGGACCTCTGGGAGGACAGATGCAGAGAGAGAGAGGAAGGAAGAGAGAAAGAGAGAGAGAGAGTATTAAGTCAGAATGGGTTCATGATTCTTCAGTGTGTTTTCTGTCCATCAAATATCCCCAGTGACATTTTTTCTTCCACCCCAAAGATGTTCATGACAACTAGTACAGACGTGTCTCAGACCACTCTGCAAAATCCCTCAACCGGGGAATGTTGCCTCGTCCACATGGTGGCTGAACGGCACATCCGCATGATCTGCCTCCAGAATTGCACCTTCTGGTCATCGTTTGTCCATTTTGTAGCCCTTTTTTTAAAATCAGGAAGTACTGGTAAACAAACTGTCTGAAGATCCCTGATCAGGTCATGCTCTCTTAAAAGTTCAGTGTGTAGGCAAATAAAGGGATCCGGCTCTCAGATGATATGAAAAAAGAGAGGACTTTCCGCCATTTGTCACAGTCTCTCATGTACAGTACATACCCTGAATGCCTTACACAGCTGACTGAACAGTTTCAGATCATTTGTAAGACCCATTTAAAGAAGTACTGAAAAAGTCACTGGTAAGGATCTTTGTATATTTTTATATGTAAGAAGGCCATGCTTTTAAAGATTACACAGTAACGATAAAAAGGTTCTACGTCTAGCACTATGATTTTATTTGTGTGTAATATTAACTCGATCAGCTAATATTACCATAGTGTCATGGATGAGTGCAATAAAAAAAGACAGCAAGAATGATGACCAGGACATGTAGCAAAGGGATGTTTAATGATTTCTTTGGACAATGAAATGCACATGTCCATTGTTGATGTAATACAAATAAGAAAATAAGAAAAATCAACAACTTGGTTTTGTGTCAGCATTCCCAGTTCAACTTCAGTTTCTTGCTTGATGTTAACTAAAGATTCAAAATGGAGCGAAGATGTCTGGAGTGTCACGCAAGGACTGACCAGTAGGGGGAGAGCCAGCTCTTACTAAAACAACAACAAAAAAATAACTATCAGGAAAAAAAAAAAACTAAAACCTAGTGAGTCAACCTACACTTGTGCATGAGGATCTGCTATGCCCAGTTGCACTCATGCACCCTTGGCACTTGTGTTTCCATCTGAGAAACTGAAACATCAGTCCCATACTCAGGAGTGTCATGAGTTCATAAAGAGACGAGGCATCTGACGAGTGACCTGATGCAAACACAAACTTGGCTGAGAATGCGCACACAGACAGCTGAAATCATGAGCAGATTAAATAATAATAATCATAACAAAAAAAATCACTTTAAATAAAAAGCTTCAACAACTTTACAATGAAATGTTGATGATCGATGCCGTCTTGGCACAACATGAAGTCCCTCGCAGCACCATTTATTATTATAATTACATAAGTCAAGACATGTTTAGGTGTGTCAAAGGACATTGAAATTTAAATTAAAAAACAAAGGTACCACAGTTTTTCATTTTCAACACACAGGGGTGGGAGTTCAAGCTGCTAGAAAGGGGAGTGAAGGACTGCTGATTTTAGCAGTCAAATCAAGCCTGTGCTTCGCTGCATCAAAACTTATTTTTCTCATTGGAGAACACGTAGCAGAGCTGGAACTGAAGTTATCTGGCAACAGCTCTGCGCATTTGGCCAATTCATTTTTGGTTATATAATAAATAATCCATCCGTAGTGGTTTTTTCTTAATAACTGTTGGACCTGAGATTTTAGTCATTTCAAGGGCAGTCGGTTCATAAAAGAAATAAACATTTATCCTTCAAGCTAAGAAAGTCATAACAGAAATATTGAATTAAATAATTTAAGATTGGGTACCTACTGCATCGCTTGCTCTTATATGATTTTATTATTGCTATGCTGTTCCATTTCCTTTCCATTAGCGAGTAAACCCCCACCCTATCACACCGTAGTCTGGTTGAATGGGAATGCCATATATCAAGTGGTGAATGTCTTGGTCCCCCCTACATCGCGTGAGGATGCAGTGAAAGTCAGAATGGATTAGGGCAAACAAAAAAAAAAGGTGGGCAGACTTGATCCGAGGTGAATGGAAAGTGCAGTGATCAAGTCGACACGAGCGGCAAATGCATACAATCTCATACATTCCTGTGTAGTCATTTCCTCACGTCCCTTCACAAAAACAAACATGTGTAAGACTTTAACAATGGCTATTCACAGACACAGACTGTGCAGTGTGCGTTTGTGAAGAGGAGAGAGGAAGAGAGAGAGAGAGGCGGAGTGAATGATTGCATCAAGTGCTAATATATCATGACAGTACATGTACTCGATCTATAAAAAACTACCTTGGTACTGAACACTGACCTCTTTCTAACAAATAATCTGGTATACAACATTTACAAAATGGACATTGTAATAGTGTGATATTTATAATATATATGCTACTGCCTCCCTCTGGTTCTCTGCATTTTTAAACCTCTGAGTACATTTAACGCCATCTTATAATTCTTACACAGTAAAGCGTACACACCACACCCGACGAGTGGCAGCCTAATACAAATAGAGAACAGGAAGACTCTGTGGACAGTGAGTACACCTGCATGTGTGTCCTGAGTGTGTGTGGATGGTAGCTCAGCTTGTAAACCAGGCAGCCACGACTTGCCGGTAGACTCAATAGTGAAGGGAGTTTAAGAGAGTAAACTTCTGGGATACCAAGATTCTTCAGCTCACAAGGTACAGGATGTCCTTATCCAAGATACTTGCACATTTAAGACAGTCCTGATATACTTTAGGAGATAATAATTATTATAATGTCAATAATAACAATAACAATAGTATTAAACATCTGTCAAGGTTGTTTCAGTCCCATGGCAGCTGGGTGATAATCTGCATTATTCTGGATTGTGTCTGTGCCCTGCGATCCCCACGTTTCGCCTGCCATCAGCTGTGCTGTTCTGAGGGAATCGGCCTCTGTGCATCCGTTGTACATCTCCGTGTTCATCTCAGATCTTGTCTGGTGTTTTTGTGTCAATGAATGTCTGAAGTGAGTCAGGGTTTTTGCTCGATGATCGGTGCTGGTTCAGACTCAGAGGCGGGTCTGCGCCTCGGGGACGTAGATTTCGATGCTATCTGCGCTTTCCGTGGCGGAGTTCTGTCGCACCGACGCCGCGCGCTTTGCTGCCATCAGCCGTTTCCTGGCTTCTTGCCGTTGCTTGTCCACGGCAGAGTCCACGCTCCTGTCCTTCCCTGCTGACAGCTTGGGCTTCGACTGCTTCTTTGGCACAGATGATGGAAGCTGCTTGTTTTCATCCTGAGGAAATCATGTTAAGAAGGAACAGGAATGAGGTTCTGTGCAGTTCACAACCTCCAGTGACTTTGTAAACCAAGTATTAGTCAAGTTGGAGTTAAACCCCTGAGGCTTGTGAAAAAGGTTCATAATCCCAAAGGTTGACATCTTTTAAGACCTTGTTTTATTGGACAAACAGTGAAAACCCCTCAAAGATATTAAATTTACAATTGTATAAAAAGTGACAAACAGATATAACAAAATACTACTGTACTCTAAGAAACATTAGCAAAATAAAAACTGTCAAGCACCAAACATCACCTTCTTCTCTGGTTTTTCAGGAAGCTGCCAGTTGTTGGCTTTCAGCTGGTAGAGCTCATCAAACTTCATGCTGATGTCCTCTATTGAGAGTTGTAGCAGATCCCAGAACCCAGCGAGGTCCTGTGCGGTTGGTCGCGGGTTGGCATTTACGTTCTAGTGAGAGGAAAACGAGACAGCATGAAGCAGTGACAGATGAATGGCTTCTGTTTCATCCCTTGGCACATAATTCCTAGGCCGATTCCGTTCAAGCAAATGGAGGAAGAGAATATACATTTGACGCCAAGCAACTTCCAGAGATTAACAAATTTAAACAAAATAGGACTTTTAAGAGAGAAATTCAGGCCAGGATGGATAACTGAGTCAAGTAAGCCAAGCAAACACAAATCTATCAATATGTCTGTTGATAAATCCACAAGAATTTTGCATTTCTGCTTAAAATGATCATTTTCTCTCTAAAAATAATGTGACGCAAGACTTCTGCATGTCAGTGCATGTAGGACAAATGATGCTGACAGGAGAAAGATCAAAGAAAATTGGGTCAGTATGGCTAACAGAAACATATCGTAAAAAGAGAGGCACGTCAAGAAAGATTCAATAGGATGTAACAGAGCCACTCACCAAGTTCTCGTTACAGAGCCCTCTGAACTGCTCAAACTTCTGTGAGATGAGGAGCTGAGCGCTGCCTACTGCACTGCGGATCGTCCCCAACACTACAAAGGAGAAGAATGACAGACCGTCAACAAGCTGTCGAGAATAAGTGGAGCGGTAAAAGAAACATTTTGAGCTAAAAAAAGAACCATAAACAAAAAGGATATAAAACGCTGCTACTTTGAGTGCCAGAGTTAAGACAAGAGTCCCTTTGCACTCACAGAGACAGTATATAAAAGGGTTAGAGAGCTGCATAAAGACATAGGGAGTGACTATGAGTTTATTCCTGTTGTCTTGTAATGAAATATTCATGTTACCATTTAACAATCTGTGACAGTAAATGACTTTTATTGAAGTAATATATTAACTCAATCTTAGCAAGGATAATAAATTACTCTTTATTCTGCTATTTTCCACGTAATACTTGCATGTAAATGGAAATTCATAATTCAGAGCTGGAGGAATGATAATCTGATGGAGCCTCTTTCAGATAGCCTGCTTCTTGCTCATTCATATTTAAGACGCTGCAGAGATGGATCTGCCTAAAAGCCTGAGTGGTATTCTGGGAGATGAGAAAGTGGAATAGCTCTGCGGTGGCTCTATTACAGCTAAAACAAAGTGTACTCCCACTCTAATGAGCAGCGTTACTGAGAGTCGATGGCAGTAATGACTGTGTGTCCCATTTCGTCTTATGGTCCGGAGTCAGCGTGGATGAGGCCTGACCTAAAAGCCCCCACCCCACCCTCGTCTGTCAACCTAACAAACAGGGACGTCAACTAAACTCTTCATGTTTTTATGTTATGTTTCTGTATTACATTTTTCTTGTCTTTTGTTGTGAGGCACTTTGTGAAATCTTATCTAGACAGGTGATGATAAACTATACCTCCTGATGAGTCATTATTAGAACAATAAAAGCCCAGTTATAGACACAGGCCGCATTTATACTTAATATCAAGTGTCTCATTTTCTGTTTTGTATTTTTTGTGTCTTGTTGTTGAACCTTATCTGTGGTCTGAGTGTTTGTTTTCTGAGTGTACCACACTGTATACATAAGAATGACAATTTAGTATCTTACCTTTAATTGCATTTGCAAAACTGGCTAATTTCAGTGTTATTTTAGTCTAACTTCAGCTGCCATTAGCACGGGGGCAGAGGAGATGGACCGTGAATGTATTAAGAAAATCAGACTGTAAGTGGCTACTTACGAAGCCGCCAAGTTCATATCATGTTGAAAATGTGTGAATGTGTGCTGAGGAATTATGTGTCCACTGTGGTAATAGCAGCTAAACTCAGGCTGAAGTAAGCAGTCCCTGTCTCTTCCTGTCTCCCTAAAACACACAACAATCAAATCTACTCTGAATTTAATTGGAAGAGAAGATTCTTGACACGAGTTTAAAGACATTTCTTCATGAATGTTTTATGCAATTCTACTACTTACCCTCCTCTGACAGCTTGTTGTCTTTGGTCTCCTGCTCCATCTGTTGACACCAGCCCTCCATGCGGCCAGTTTCCGCCTGCAGCAGCTTCAGAAACCAGTTACCGTCTCGGAGGCAAGCTGGCGTGCTGGGCTGAACCCCATCTCCGTGGGTGCTGCAGTTTCCGGTCTCCAGGCTGGGGTCTGGCGGAGGCAGCGAGGAGGGGTCTAAAGCCGGGTCCAGAGTCTCCGGAGGCGACGTTGATATCCTGGATGGGGCCGAGGTGTGTTTGAGGGGCTGCTGCTCCATGGCTTTGTCCTGTCTGTTGGGCGCGGCGGCGTTCACCGTTTGACTGTTGGTGCAGTTGGCTGTGTTGTTTTCTGTGGGTGCGGCATCCTGGGGCTCCTGAGGCTCAGTCTCTGTGTTTTGTCTGGAGGCCATGCTGCTGTCCCGGCTGAGGCTGCAGAGAGATGCATTAACATCAGCATCTGACAGATAGTTAAATTAATAAGATAACAAAGTGACGTGTCAAACGTGTTGGGCAGCAACAGTTTGGGGTCAGTGAGTTCAACTGAGAGGACATTATGGCAGCTGATGGTGCAGTAACATTTACTGCAAAGGAACAGGAAAGAACGAGTCAGAAAAAATACACCGTACCAACGATGGTACACAGCAAGGAATTAGCAACAAATCAGGTATACGACACTGAAGCTTAGTGGACTGCTGGCTTGAGAGATAATGAGCAGGAGAAAAGGAAGCAGGCTGTCAAAGAAATGTGATTATGGGAAATTAGAGTGCACTGGAAACGTCGAAATGCCGAGTTTCTCACCATGTTCGGCCCACTACGGTCAAAACAAGAGTAAAAGGACATCAATCAGTGCCCTGGGCTGCTGTGCTGCTGTGCTGCTGTCAGGCTGACTGCTGAATGACCTTAGCAACACTCTGCTGCACAGACTGCAGATTCACCAGCCACACAGGCGAAAGAAAGAACCACACTGTGAGGGAGACAGACAGGATCTTCTCTCCTCTACAGCGAAATCACTGTCACAGTAATAAAAAAGGCAACCACAGGGATTTTCTAGTAAACAAACAGAAGTCATGTTTACATTTAGTGTTACTCACCAAAACATATTGTGTGTAGCATTGAACAAACAGTGTAAATGCATCTTTTTTTAAAAGAAAATCATCTAAACATCTGCAAAGCCAATTCCGCTCACAGTATTGCCTTCGCAGTGCCTTTGTTGGCGCATTGCTACGTTTATTGGCACATCACAGCCACCAACTGTTGATCAGCATAAAAACATGAAACTGGCAGCAGGAATGTGTATCAGTTCGCCTGCAACGCTTATGCACGTGCACGACACAAACAAAATGGGCATGTGTCAATGAAACCTTGTATTTTGCTGCACCTTGATGCTCAATCTATCACCAGTTAAATAAAGTCATTTAGCATCTGTTTCCAATGGGTGCACGCATTTTATACCAATATTGTCTTCACTCCATTAGTTCATCCTGTGTAGCTGTTGGTAGGCCATATAATACATGCAACAGTATACACTGCAGCTAGAGATCAGCACCAGCTGTCAGATCGTACAGAAATGTGATAAAAAAATTTAGTGATCTGTATCTATAAGTTAATAACCTTTCTTATAATAGCCTGTCTTCACAGCATACTTATAAAGATTACAATATATGTATGCTGTCAGATAATTTGTGGCTACTATTTGCTGTTACGTTGAATGCGAGTGTAAACTTACGGCCTGCCGTTCTCTACTTGAACTCCAATTGACTGAAACTTAAGAGGTGCAGCCAGTGGAAGCGGTTCCTCTCTTAACACTGGTAGAACGCAATCCACCTGAAAAGTCATAGACAAGAAAAAAAAAAATTTCAATGTGCTGTCTTCTCTTAGTAATATTGTTTCTCAGTATAAATCAAAAGACAGTCCTTACCTGAATTCCAATGGAGGACAGCTTCCTTTTGGGTGCAGTCGGGGGCTGCTCTAGGGTGAAAGTGATGCTCACGGTGTCATTTTGGGACTGGGTAGATGTGGAAGTGGTGGAAGTGGTGGTAGTGGTGATGGTGGCGGGTGGAGGGAGGTCACGAGGGGCTGGAACAGGAGGTACAGAGCCTGCAGCTGGTGCAGGGGTTGCGGCGGGGGCAGGGGCTGGTGGAGGCTGGGTCCCCTTAGCCAGGCTGCCCGTGCGGATGCTACAGAGACTGTCGGACGAATTGCTGCGCCCCGACTGGCTGTTGGCCTCACTGCCGCGGTCCTGCTGGTCAAGGTATATGTCTTGGGCCGACTCTGTGCTGCTCTGCACCGTCACGGAGATGAGGGGCTTGGATGTGGTGCGGGGCGGGACAGGAGGAGGAGCCTTCCTATTGCTGACTGCAGAGGAAGAAACAGACAGAGAGCTTGGAATGATAATGCAAAAGTAAGATGAAACCTTGCTGCGAGACATCATCCAGCTGGTGCCTATCAAAGTGCCAAAACACAAAACCATAAACATGGCCTATCTGAAAAACAAACCTGCACTTTGCCCTTATTGCTATCAGGCTGTGCTTAAAGCTACCTCTATGTTTCCTGTAAACCTGCTGTGGTTGTATTCCATTGACGTCACTCTGTCTCTGGGGATCTTCTTTTGCATGCCACACCTTCACAGTCCCTTTGCTCAGGGGACAGTCTGACAGGACAACTCCAGGAACTATGAAGCCACATGAGCTAAAATCAGGAACTAAAAAGTCCCATTTGTCCTTTCCTGTTTGCGATTCTGAAGAACTATGAACAGCATGCAAACAAAAACAACAACTGCGGAGTACGTGACATTTTTCAGTGGACGCAGAGTTGCACCTGAATTTGAATTACTCAACTTGATGAGTTTGAAATGTGACTTTTAGGATGGTGGTGCATCTATTTCACGTTTCATGTTGTACCCGTAAGAACCACAAATGAATGGTGTTGATTTTGGCAGCTGTTAAGAATAACTATTAGAAACGAGTTAGAAAATATAAATAGCCTCTCTTCCCACTGTTGGTTTTGTTAGCTAATGTAGGTCAAATAGAAGAACTCGTATTAAATTGAGACTGCTTCACAACCGGATAAAAACTCTGTCTTTGGATTCAGTCAATTAAATCAACTAAAATAAATGTTACTGATTCAGCTCAGACCAAGAAATTGGATAGAGACCGGTGCCTGTTCTGAAGATGTACTGTGTCCATCCTTCGATCATCTCAACAGCTGTTCATCTGACTGACACACTTGGTGGATGTATTTCTGTAGATTGAAATCAGCGTTATCGGCAATCCTTCGATTCACCAGCTTTTTCACAAGAAACGTTAGAAATGACGCTTAAAAGTGGATTACCAATGAGTAAGACAAAGTGACTCATGGACAAGGAATTGGTCCAGTGCCTATTTTTCTGTCATCAGTCTGACTGTGGGGCTGTGGTGGATGAGGCAGAGTTAACTACAGTACGACAAACACGAGAAACCAGGGAAAACCAGGAAAAACCGCAGGCTTTCTTCAAGAATTGAGGGGATGTTGAGGCGGTTTTTGCATAGATGCTATTTAAACAGCTGGCCGGCTGTCAACATATGACTGAAAGAGCTGCAAAACCAACAGCAGCCAAATACCTCTACCCAATTACAGCGTTCACTGACACACATGATGGATGAAATATTTCTTTAAAAAGTAGCTGACCACGAAAGAAAAATCAAGGCTCACCACTTTTGGATCAATAGTGAAAATGCAGCATTTATTCTCTCCGGTGGTGGTTTCAATCTAAATAGCAACCTAACACCCTGTAATTGGGAGGGCGCTACTCTTCCGTCATCATCCAGTGACTCACAGCACCAGTAAAGCCCTCATTAAATCCCACCAACATACACAAACACGGCTGTGGAATCCACTCTGAGTAGTTTGGGAGTCGCTCATGCATCCTCGGTCTGACAATATCGTCTTAGAGAACATGTCCGACCGGCAGCAGGAGATTTATTGCCAAAGAATGAAACACTTCTTGCGAGGCTAATAGTGCGGATGCATGAGATTCCTAAAATTAATTGATGTGTCCTGCTACACCCCAGGTCTCCACACATGCATCTGTCTCATTTGTTGTGTCTACAAGGCTGCACTCTGTCTCTCACTCTCCCACGCAAAGCTGTAAAGTTCCGTTAAAACAGCTCTATTGTAATATATCAGTTTTCCTATGCCAAATATCCATCAACGGTTAACCACAATCCTCATTCAACTCTACAGTGGCGCGATTTAATACAAAAAGAAACACACAGGCTGAATGCTGTTTACGACCAGCCAGTCACAGTGAAGTGGGCTAATTGCAGATTATTCGCACCCTAAGCAAAGAGCACAATCCATTTTGCTGCCCTAGTGCAATATGTGGTGCGGTGGCTGGCTCATATATCTCCTACCTAGGGGCACGGTGCCAAGAGGTGATTAAGAGATGGATAAGCTGCCCAGACCCTGGACCTCTGGGATAGGGCCTGCTAATAACCTCTGGCTGAACCCTCGATTTTACTCATTCAGAACCCTGACGGAAATCCCACCTTCAGTCATCACAAGTTCCTTTATCACTGCCAATGTCAATGTCTGGCCAATGAATGCAGGAATGAGCATCAGTCCAAATTAGGGATGTTTAAAACTATGCTATAAATAGCTGAGTAAAAAGTGTTAATTTCCTGAATAAGATTCGATAAGATAGAACTCCATTAATCTTTAAGGAAATGATTGATTAATGACAAAATCCTGCAAAAGTACATGCCTGCATCTCCATTCTTGACAAATTCACTGCAGAGACGACCTCTTTTATCATTTGCAATATTTTTCCTTTGCATAAGTGCGGCGCCACAACAAGGAGTTACTCTAAACAAATGATACATGACTCAAATAATCACGTAAAAAATAGTCAGTCATGTTTCTTTAAAAAAAATAAAAAGAAAGTGATTTTAGCAGCCTATTTTGTTATTGTCCTGTAGGCCACAACCATTTTTGCTGATCTAGGAATGGGTTAGGCTTCGTTTCTTCATGCTGTAAATGTTTGATCTGTCTCATCGTTAGAAAAATTGTGTTTTGTAGAACCTAGTGAGAACAAGAGCAGCAACTTTGAGTTGACTTTTGATGAGTATTATGTGTTGAGTTTATTTACTTGATTTTAAACTAAATAATGATTATCATAGTAGGCTCTATCATCTGTTTAAATAAGTTTATCAAACTTTCCTTTCTTATTGTGTAAGATTTTAACAACTCATTAAGTATTGATCACCAATTGATACATTTTAATAATAATAATTTAAGTCCAACTACTGAGGAGAATCTGCAACCTAAGCCAGCAGAGGAATGTGAAAAATCCTGCTATTTTACTATTTAGGTTTAATAAGAAGTTATGTGAACTGCAGTTGCCCAAATTTTTTCCTCACACTCCGAAAACAATTAAGATCAATTACAACGCTGTCAACACTGCTATGATCATCAAATGTTAACTAAATTGCATCACTTATTCTGTCTCCGACCCAGGATATGCTGTAGCTCCATCAGCACGCCTGTCTGAGAGCTATCAGATGACCACTAATGGGCCCTTCACAGCACACTAAAAGTTGAGCATGCTATTTTCAATGCTGTTACCATTGGCGCCATTAAAGGGGGAAAAGCTCTATATGTTTTGGGTAAGATGGTTCAGTTTGTCTGAATTTAGAAAGTCTTGATTACTGCTGAGCTTGCTCTTGAGAGATTTTGACTTACAGTCAAGTGTGTTAATTAGACTGCACAGTGAACTTCTGTGAGAGGAGATGGTGAGGTTTCGTTTCCACTGAAGCGCCAAGTTCAGCAGACACAAAAGCAAAGTACACACACCAAGCCTTTTAAACAGCATCAGAGCTTATTGTGGATGAACCTTTGTGAAGCTCTGGACACAAGCCAGGTATCGTGAAAAGAGGCGGTAGCAGAGGCTCTGTCCAAGATTAGCAGTCGTATTGTCAGATAGTATGGCAGGCTGACAGGCTGTGGGAGTCATAGACTGGAAGATTAGGCCAGGACACATGGCTGAGCGTGACTTCTGACAAACAGATTAAGCGCACAAGGCAGACCATTCAACTGCATATTCAAATCTGATCAGTAAACTGGTCTCTATTCACTGCGGAGGCCTGCAATTAATTCAATCTTTGTCTTATCTCAAGAACCAATCTTATGTCAGCTCGGAAAACTATACACTGACATCGGAAGTATGGAGATGTCATAACAGATGTAAGACTTGCAAAGGTCAGTTCCTATAGTGAAACTAGTTAACAACAGTAAAGTGAATCTTTTGCTGCATATCCAGCTTGCACCTAGGGTTTAAAATTGTAGCCATCATGTAAATTAAAACGACCAGTTGATGCCATTTGATTTTCACTACACTGCTGCTGGCTATTACTGATCTAATAAAGTGATTTATATTCATTCTGTTTACACACACAGTTTGTAAAATCAGATGTGGAGTCCGTGTTGTTTCCCCACGATGGCTTCATGAACAAGAGAAACAAGCTCAAAGGTATGACGAGAAATCATCGAGCGGCATGGGCAGACTTCATGACTGAGAGGGCTATTTGTTGAGACAGAAAGACAGACGGACTTCCATTTAGCAGACAATGCTGACAGGAAAAAACAGACCACTCACAACACACAGAGCAAGAGTGACAACACCAAAAACTATTTCACAAAGATTTTCATGAAGAATAAACCAATTTGTTCTTCATTACTTACACCAGCAGCTAGTGCTGTGCGATATGAACAAAAAGTTATTTCCCGATATAGATATCTACTTAAAATATTTTTTAGTTTTTTTGGTCGGTGTCTGTCTTTTCATAGCCAAACCAAACCCAAACAACGGAGTTCCTATTCCCTCGTTTGGGCACCAATTCCTCCTCTGTTGGTTCAACATTTGTTTGCTCCATCCCTACGTCCATGCTTCTACTGCTGTCGGAATCCACCATGGCTAGTGTAG
>JBAJHX010000041.1:13852664-13903370 GCA_037176925.1 Amniataba percoides
CTTTTCTACAAGAACAATTAAAGTTTCAAATTACAAATAGTGAACGTTTTCTGATTCTTTAAACATTGATGTTTACAGTGAAGTGTCCTGACTACTGAACTGCAAGGCACTACACAGGACAGGAAGCTGATCAATTATTGATCATGTCCTCAGGTCCTAACACATGTTGGCTAGCTACTGAATATATAAATGAGAAAAGAGGCACTGCAGCTGTGGTAGTTAAGGTAAAACCTTTTCAGAAAGCCCACCACACAATTACTGGATTTACTCCATGTAGCTTGAATTATTTAAACACACACACACATTGAATCAAACTAGTGTTATCCTCCATCAAAAAAATAAATGGGTACTTTGATCTGCTCAGAGATAAATTTCAATCTGCACTAGAGAGGAGAGGGACTTCAGTATTTAAATGGGCTCATAAGTTGAGCTAAACGTGATTCATAGCTTCCTCCATGCCTGTGAGCTCTCCTCACTGTCACATGTTGAGTCCGGGAAGAGAGGAGGAGGCACATTTAACGCCACTTGAAACATTTGACAGCTCATTTTAAATAAAACAAGCGTAAATATTACCGCATTTAATATGGACAAAACACTCGTATTAGCAAAAGGTTACGCAAGCTGACTTCACAGAGACATTCAATGATTTTTAACGATCCGTGTCAGCACATTACATCGTTAACACCTCTGCATTAAAAACCTCACATGTGTGAGATGATTCACAGCATTATCTGGTGGAGGCTATCAGCTGTAAGAAAGGTGAGCGGGTTGGTTAGCTGCTAGCTTCTACTGCTAACCACCGCAGGTTTATCGCGGCGTTGAAGCACACCGGGCATTTAATGGAGAATAACCAGAGGTATTATGTGGGGTGGCCAACTATATCAGGCGCTGCTACCGCCGGTGTAACAACAGCAGCCAAGGGAGAAAAACTCACATTCAGGTTTCATCCTCTTTCTTCATCCACGTTAGCTAGCTAACCAACCACACCGCTGACCAATGTTAGCTCGCGTTAGCCTCGCCGTTGCTAGCGAACCGACAATAACTTAAAAGCCTGAACACTAACGCTCGGTCGGGAGGAGGGAAAAGCCACAAAGCCTTACTGTGTGTTGGTTGAGTTGAAAATCCTTATTTTGTAGTAATTCACGAGAGGCAGAGGAGATGCAGACTTGAGATAACAGAGCGACGCCGTGAAGAAAAGATTTGTAGTTACACGCCCTTGACGACGCGGATTGGAGGCCACGTCACGACTGCCCGCACACGATTGGACGGTTTTGCTCATCGAGGTAATCAGACTCGGCTGCGATTGGCTGAAGCCGTCATTCACCGTTGTTGGTGAGTGGCTGCGCGATAGGTGCGTTTCATTTGACGCCGCGGGAAACAGACTCCGGTCCTCACATAAACCTCATCCATATTCGATCCGTTGTGAGCTGAACAATGGAGACCAGACGCAGCTATTTACAATGCAGCTATGTCTGTGTATTATATTGAAACAATCAATTCGTCTAAACAAAACAAATCAACTCCAGGTTTGCACAAAATCTGACATAATCTTTTTATAGAATTTATGGTGTTTATGCAATTTCCATTTAAAGACTGGATGTGCTATTAATATATAAATGTAGGCCTACTTTTACATCCTCCTAATAGCACATCTCATCTATGATTTAAAATTTTACATGGAACCAGTGCACATAACCTGGTGTATATGGTAAATAGGTTGAGCTGAAATTAATAATAAAAATAACTCATGATGACAGCACATTGTGAGGCACAAGTCCAATATAAATATAGGGTTTTAAATACATTTTAATGCTTTTATTCACATGAAATATTAATACATACGACTAGATTTGCAATTCTTACACATAGGTACCCCATTTGTCTTCACATCATTTGGTTTTGTGATAGTTTTGGTTGTCTTTAATATGCTTGTAACTGTCAGCGTATGATGATAACTATTATGATTTTATGTGCACCACATGGTTAAACATCAGGCATATATGGATCCTCATAATTTTGCTTTTCATAGAAAAACTGTATACATTCACAACATCCACATTGGATGCTTATTATGCCAAATTATCTACACTTGACTTCAACACAATAACAATATATCTCTCAAGGTAACTTGAGGTAGCTACTCTCTGTTTTGACTGATCATTGATGAACTGTAAGCCAAAATCATTGTGTTAGGCCATCTGGTCATTGCTCATATTTCTTTCAATCTTCAAACCATAAAAAAATAATTCCTTTTCATTTCATTTTGCAGCATTTATATGACTGCTCATCTTCTTATTTTCAAGACACACTAAACCAGCATTATGTGATCTACAGAATAGAGATGCACACTGAAGACATTTTATTAGAGAATGAGCCTGGAAAACCAAACAGTGATGATAAGAAACAGATTGTTGGAAATTCAATCAATTTCAGAAGTATCACCAGTTAAAAGTATATGTCATTAATCAAACATCGAATAATAATAATAATAACTGACTTTCACTGATAAAGCCAGATCTAGTACACCTTTTTTTTTTTTTTTTTTTTTACCGAAGGTCCTTCTTCAGACTGAAATGTAAAGATTCTATTAAAATTAATATCTAAACTATTTCCTACTATTCTCTACATATCATGCATTTCACATATTTGTATTCCAGAGGTTTGCCTCAGCACATAGATAATGAAGAAAGACACAACCCTGGTGAAACTGTATTTGACCCTTGAGGAAATAACTGTACCTAAGTGAAGACAGTAGTATATTACTGTCTAGATTAGTGTATGTGTGTGTATATCTTTTCAATATACTAAACATACAAAGTTAAATTGTTAGTATGTGTACTTCCTTTAAGGAAAATGTTCTTTCTGCTACTATGAAGTACCATAAATTGGTATGCTTAAGGTATTTTGTAGCAAGTATTTCCTTCCTAATATCTTTATAATCAAAGACTATCTTCCCAGCTCTGTCCCACCTTTTCCTCACTGGTACTCACTGGTGTTGGAGCTGTAGCTGTAGCCCGTAGTGGTGGGCGGTGGTGAGTCTGAGTCCACGGAGGCTGTATCTTCATCCTGGGAGCAGCCCGCTTGGATGGCCCGCAGGTAGCTGTGGCTGCGCGACCGGAAGCACGTAGGCGCGGGTAGATCCAGAGCCTCCACTGCCTGCGATTCCCCCTCACAGTACGGTACTGGGTGCCCAAAGCCCTGCCCGCATACCTGAAAGAACGTGTGCAGACTCACACGCTGAGGGCAGAGGGCAGACTGTGAAACATGCCTTTACTAGATCTAAACTGAGCGATAGAAGATGTACTCTTTTACTTAGGTAAGTAAACGAACAAATACTACACCGTTATGATATTCAGTTATAAATAAATATTATCAATAAAACACACTTAAATATTAAAAGAATAAGTATCAATGTCTAAGCAGCAGTTTACTGTATCCGTAAGAGGTGAAGCTCTATTTAAACATTTTTCTATAAAGTTTGTTTTCTCTCCATTGGGACTGAGCCCCTTAAAAGAGACAAACAACAGGGAGGTTGCGAGAGGACTGACAAGAGAGGAGAAAAACAGACAAACCACTAGACAAATTTTTGCAAATTTGACCTCTTTGAGTGTTTAGGAAACAGTTATAGCAGCAAACAGTTACCTACACAGAATCATCAAGTTTAGAGGGTCAATGTCTCTTTGGTGGAACTGATACTGACTTACAGATCTACAACATGAGACCAAGGGCCACAACTACATGCTGCTTTTTAGAGCGGGTAGTGGTGTTTAAGTATAAAGTAGCATTAAATGGACATAACTAAGGTACTTAAGCTATATAGAGTTGCTTAAATATTAAGTACAAGAGCCTAAAAACTGTACTTAAAATAGCCCTGTATTTCTTTCCTGCATGGGTTTATATTGACGTTGTATGATGGGAATAAACTGTGACACCCTGCAATATATGAACTGTTTGATCATAAACAGGAGTAGAAACAATCAATCGTATTTGTTATAGAATTCATTTGGTTAGCATTTCAGTGGCAAATATGACAGTGTTGTGGGTGGTACATAACTATGAATAATAATCCCTCACTCAAAATGTTGTAGGTTTATATCCACATTTTCTTCACTCTGATTGACTTTCTTGTCAGTTTCCATTTGATTAACGTAAAAACTGGCAAGCGCAAATAGAGACTGATACCACTGCTTCTTTATAAATGGTGTTTGCATGAGTCTAGTGCCTAGTGAGTCCAATCCTGCTGATAAAGATATACAGCGAGCTCCCTCAGGTTTATACCGAGGTATATGTCCCACTTTGACATTCTGCAAATACGCTCCAACATTTCTTCTATTCTGCCAGCTTATTCCCGGCTGGCTTATTCATAAACCATCTCAGCAAACCCAGCAGACATTATGTACATAAATATTCTCTCTCTCACTTCAAAATTGGTGTGTATTTTATCTTTTTTGCTCATTCCCTGGTGATTTTTACATTGATCACATTTACTCTTTTTTGGGTCGCTGGAGTCGATCCAGGAATGATCTAATTAGCTGTCTTAAGAGATCTGAAATTGCATAATGTATGACTCTTTATATTATACACAGAAAAAGTGCTGCAATGAAATGTTGCTCGAGCATAACTCTGGTCTACAACACTGGAATTAAAAAGACATGCATGAGGAAATGGTCTCTGTTAGGCAGGTGATAATAAAGTGACATGCTACTATAATGGCAACACATTTGAATAGATGTACCTGAGTGCCCGAGCCTCTGCCCAGTGTGCCGGAGCATTGGCTGAAATCATTGTTCCTGTGGCGTGGGGGGGCCTCCAATGGGCTGACAAGGCAGTCTAAGTTATCGAGGCTCCGATTAGTCGACAGCTCTTTCAGAGACGGCAGGGAGCTGTGGAAGTGAGTGTAATAATTAGCCTCTCAGAAGTCAGGGAGCGGAATAAGTGAGGGCTGTGTTTAATTGATGAAATCCAGGAGAAAGTTTAAAGTCACACTCTAAAAAAAAAAGTTCCCCTGGGTGTTTTTAAAATTAAATGCTATAGAGATGTGTGGATAGTGATATGTGCTAAGGTTTAAAATAGCAGCACAGAGGAAACAATGATTTATTAGTTAAACAGCTAAATATAATTTTAAAAATTGACTTTCTGATTGATCTAGGCATTTTGGAAATGTTTCCTCTGTTCTGGCTTGCCCTCTTGGCACCTGGTGTTAGTGAAAATGTGTGTGTGCTAAGCAGCAGGGTGTGGTGGGGTGATTTTCATGGGCAATTTGCATGTTATGAAATCAGGACTTGAGGAAGCAGGTAAGAGGAAAGTACTGACACACCACTTGGGGTACCTGCAAAGTAGGAGATGGAACCGGGGCCAGAGAGGAAAATTACTAGTAGGGTTAGGCAAAAATAGGTGGTGGGTAGTGGTGGAAGGGTAAGTGAGGGTGGGAGGGCCACACTGCCTGCCTAAGGATGACACTGACCTCAGATGCTGCATAGAGCATGCACTCTGTAGTGGAGACCACAGATAATCCTCCCGCATGAGAGCGTAGCAACGAGGCCTGTCCGTATGGATGTAGAGGTAAAACACATGGCAAAAAAAGAATTTCACCTCCTACTGCTTTTGCACCAAATAAAGATGATATCGTATATCATTTCTTATCCCCTCTCATTAATCTCTACCTCCATAAAAAGCTTCTATGAGCTTGTTGTGACTAAGTGCCGCTGCACATCCAGACAATGATATGTGACAAGATGCTGCCACCTGCTGACTACCTTCGGGGACATGAGAACAATGTTTCCTCCCACAATTTAAACAACAAACACTCCCTCAGTTCATATTACTATATTAATGAAGAATGTTACAAATAGAGCTATAGCAAACAATGATATCAATATTTCCTGTAGGATGTATTTGACTCTGTGCTGTGGGACTCACTTGCGTGGAGGTGGAGGTGGCTGCTGCTCGCTCAGAGAGTGCTGGGTGGCCTTCAGGTAGCTGTGGCGACGGGCAGCGGATTTAGGGGAAGGTTTTGGGCTCCCCTCTGAGTCCTCGCTGTCTTCTAAGTCTCCCATGGCTTTCACATAGCTGCCACTGCGCATCCTTCGACAGGGGATCTCAGTTCCTCTTGCCCGGCCGCGACCCAGAGTTCCTGCCCAGTCCCCCAGCGGGACCTGAATTACGAAAACGCATACATACTGCTATGGAACTGTGTAAAGTAGTTATTTCAGGTGCATCCTTTGGATACATGGATGCATTTCCTGGTTTGAGTCTGATTTTGTTCACTTATGTATGATTTTGAGCAAGGGCAGTGATGATATTTAAGAAGAAATTATAACTGGGAAAAATGTGATTTATGAGGAAAATCTATAAATGTGGCTGAGTATAAACAAAGAGGATAAAGTATATATGACAAACAGAATAAAGGTCAGTCTTATCAAAATATCAGGCAAAGCTGGAAGTGTCTTCTAGTGCTCAAAACTAATCAATAAAACCAACAAACCTCAGAGAAATTATAAAAAAAGCATGCAAACTTACAAAGAATGATGATGAAGGTGAATACTCACTGTCCCTCCTACCTGAAGGAACTGTTGTGCCAGGTCCTGGTGGCATGACTTTGATTTAAGAAGGGTCCTGTTGACTGTAGCAGAGCCCTTCTGCAACACTTGCCTGGCCTGGCTCAGTGTGAGGGTGGACCAAGAGCCCCTCTTCACCATTGTATCGTCCTTGCTTCCTCTTGTTCTTCCCTCCTCTTCCTTGGATCCTACCTGTGTCACCGGGCATGCCAGAAACTTGAGGTCACTGCTGCTTTTCGAGGTCTTGAGAGTGTGTGCAGAAATGGTGTTGTAGCCCTGTGGGATGTGCCTGGCCTGGCTGTCTGACACCGCTCTGCCAAGAGTCATCATGCTCAGTGGGTTGCGGTAACCTACAGCAATAGTGCCAGCTTTGGTGGTGTCAGTATCCAGGGCATCGTCTGAGTTCCAGAGGCCTAGTGCATTAGGCCTTGGTCTCTGCTTTGGCCCTTCAGTTTTAGCCCTGTCTTTACTCTTGCTCCTGCGGGTCGGTCTACCACCATCTTCACCAGTTCCTGTGGAGCCACTGATACCTCCAGCAGAGCGCCCATTGATGCTGCCTTTGATTGCAGAGTTCTCCAGAGACTGGGACTTGGCAAAGAGCTTCTGCACAGAGTGCATTAGGTGGCGTATGCGTCCTGGGCTCTCACTGCGCTGCTTCGACATGCGTCCTCTATGAAACTGTAGCGTACTGAAGCCATCACGTTGCAGGGGCAGGTGCCTCTCTAGCTGATCCAAAAGGTTGGAGGGTAACCGATTCATCTTGGCTGCCGCTGCAGAGGAGATGGTGGCTGATCCACTGGTGATCATGGGAGCACCAGTAAGGCCCAGACCCAAGCCCATACCCATAGACAAAGAGGTGGACAGTGTGCCCCCCCTGCTGCCCTGCCCAACACCACCACCACCGGCCATACAAGCTTGGGAGCAGTCAACCTGGTCAGCCTGGGAGTTGAAGTGCAGACGAGGGAAGGTACTGCTGTTGGACATCTGACTGAAAGGCAGCAGGCAGTCAGGGGTCAGGGCGGTGGGGCTGGTGGGAGGGCACTGGTGGAGATGGGGGTCCAGAGTGCCATAGTGGTTGATGGTAGGGCTCAACAGAAAGGAACTGTGAGGATCAGAGGTCAAAGGGCAGAGAGGCTTCTGGGGGCATCCTGCCGGTTCACACGAGTCAGAGAGGTGACGACTGCGGTTGGCTCCTAACCCTTTCATGGTGGCTGAGAAGTCGTCCTTAGAACATGTCTCCACTCAGTATGGGTCTACTGACCTGAAGGGCCCATCCTGCAATGTAAAAGACACAAATTATCTACTAAACACGGAATTCATTTTAAGAGATATCTTTAATTGTTGCTACTTAATAATGCATTATGATAGTGTGGAAGTGTATTAAAATAAAACACTTCTGGGCCTATTCCTGACACATTTTGGTTATTTTCTCTGATTAACCATCATTTTATCCTATTTTAGTGGCCAGTCCTCTCACTGCTAAAAATGTACAAGTGTTTCTCCCTTTATAGAGATTGTACTTAACAGTGCATAACAATAAAACAGCCATTTGCGTACGACACAAAGGCTCAGAGGGGGAGTTCTGCACATCCATACTTAAAGCTAATGAAAACATTAGAGTGAGAGCCCATTTAGAAGTGTTTCTCTCGTTGTGTCCTTGAATTTCCGGGAACAGTAATTGAGCTAAAGGAGACATTATAGACCATCTGTGCCGTGTGGCGCATTTTACAGAGGTGGCATTACACAGCCAGTAATGTGAAGTTCTCATAAAAGTTGCCTCACACAACAAACCACCAGGTGGAGCACTAGGAGCAAGTGCACAATGGACACTGTTTGGAGGGAAAAGACACACATAAACAATGTATTTTATTCTTAAATTATATTTTCAAGTTAATATTTATAGGTTTAATAAATAACGTGTGTATTCAATATTAAAGCAGCTCCTTTGCATGATAAAAATGTTGTTGTTGGCCAACAGTTGAACAATACATGTATGTATACATATTTTCCACATGTTTTTCCATCATGTTGCCACTATATAGATAAGACAATGCAGCCATAAGGGTGAAAAACAAATAGACACAATCATATATTACTGTAACTGAAAAGCCTATTCAGTTTACTGCATGCACTGTCCTGCCATAGCAGAAGACCTCCACAGTGATGCACGGTCCAAAGCTACTCCACTGACAGTGCACAGGAGAACGATTTTGTGACTCATACATGTAAATGAGCTTTATATTTAAGGAGCAATATTTATTCCAAAACAGGAAATGAACCCTCATTTCCACAAATCATTTTTTGGTGCTTCGCCATCCTCTTGAATCCACTTACTGTGGGATAAAGTGGGAACAATAAGTCTTCCCTAATGCCCACTAAAAGCTGAAGAATTCTGGTGGGAAAGCAAATGTGTCATAGATGTATTTCACCGGCAGCTATATTAAATACAAGCAAAGATAAATGCTAAATTCATCTTGATGAGACTTCACTTAATTCTCCTGTTATTATTTAGAGGATACGTTTTCATTTCATTTTGAAGGAAGAGCTCCTTGCTGACTGATGGTGACGTACTTTGGTGTATAACTAATGGTCATTTTCTCACCGGTCCCCTGGGATAAATCTAATATGGCCTCCAATTCAATATGCCTTACAGTTTTGCAATGCAACCACAAGAATTAATCTTAACATAGCCCTTAATTTGTTTTTGTCTACTACTCTATATTATAAATCATGGTGACCGGGCTGGTTTGACCACAAAATGCAGAGCCCATAAGAGATACGGAGATATTTCAGGATGGCTGCCTTGTCTTCTTCTTCTATCTCAGGCCTGCTCATTCTCAAAGCTCACTATGAAAAGACAGTAATATTGCATCAAGGTTATGAAAACTCATAATTCACACAGCAGAAATCCATGCTGCATTAAATTCACTCTAACAGATGCTGTCTGTATCACAGTGGAGTGACTCACTGATCAGTCAATGGTAAGAGCCCTCTCCCACAGCAAGCATGAAATCTTGCCTGGGAGCCGAATGTGGAATGTTAACTGCACACATTTTCATTCCACTGTGGTGGCCTGCCACTTCTTACGTCTCTCTGACCTCCCATACACTCTCTACAGTGCGAGAGCAGCCACTTATCTGAGTCAGTGTTCCTGGACGGGCACAGCGGTGTGCTGACAAATACACCAGCATTTTACAACGGCGCAACCTGCTGTAATTCATCCACCCGAGCTGACTGTAGTCCCACGTGTTCGCGTCCTGTAGGCGCCGCTGCTGACAAACTGACACACACCTACACACACTGACACACCAACACACACTGACACGCACAGAAAACGTGCTAACCGCCCGCCCACGAGTCCAACGCACTGACGAAAACCCTGTCAAGTGTTGAGCATCGCAGGGGCAAGATGAGAAAGAAATAATGTTCACAGTTCATGTAATTCTGTCACAGGTTCAGTGCATCTGTCTGTCTGTGCGATGGTGGCCAGCAGGCTGCTGCATAATTACAAGGTGAATGAATCCTTGGACTGTGTGTGATGTTGGAAAATATGTTCCTGCTTCGCATACACATGCACACGCCAATAGCTGGCTGTAGGAATCATCTCAGAAAATCTTGCACATCCACCCAGTGACAGCAGTGTTGCGTCTCTTTCACCGGCAGCTACATGTGCATGGATGCGAAACAGCACCTGCATCATTGAAGGCGTAACCTCAAATGATCTCACATGCTAGCATCACATTAGATGTGGTTTTAGTCCACTTAGGTAATGTGGTGAAAGATCTTACATGTGCTTGTGCATTCTGGTCCTGTAAAGGTCATTTGGAGGGTAAAACTTAAGCATTTGGCTGGCTGGTGCGTGAGAGAAAATATAGAAAATCCCAATCACCATTAAGAATAATGAAAAATGAGATTAAATAGAGGCAGCCACTTGGTCAAATGCCTCTTATGTATGTATAAATCATATCAAAAGAGACATCTTACTTATACATTTTATAGTGCATGTGAAGGTGTAAAATATGAAAATAAAAAAGCACTGAACAAAAGACTGAATGAAAGCAATTTATAATTCATTAAAATCCTTTAGTCTCTTGTCCAAACACAACAAAACAAGAAATTAATTTGACAAATGAAAGTATGAGGATGTGAAACTCAAGTAAACAAAAGGCTCAGCAGCACATTAACTGACTTTAGTAATTTCATTAACCAAATCACATCTCTTTGAGAGTTATGAAAATAAAAGACACTGTTTATTTTTTTGTTCATTCAATACGCAGCTAGCATGACTACAGTTTTCGAAGAAATAGATTGCATGATAACTATATTCTCCAACTGTAGTTTACAGCCTCCAAAGTGACAAATGACAGAACGAATAATGTCTTTTTATAAGCTGAAACAGATCAAAGAAGCCTTGCCTATTCCCCCTACACTACACTACAGGGCTAATAAGGTCTGAAGAACAAAACTAGATGGTTCATCCACCAGGGCCCTTAAAAAGTGAAGTGATGTCTCAGGCTTTAACATATGTGAGAGGGAAAACTTCTTTTTCCATGGAGAGTCCGAGTAGGTCAGAAGGAGTGTGCTGCACTCAGGTATAAAAAAGCTACTGCTATGCATTTAGAGTACAAAAAATACACTAACAGAGGTAATTATGATTAACTACAATTACCTACTTACACAAGATGTGCATCAGTATATCATTCCATACATTGTATATTCAATAAATAACTGACATGTTATCATCTTTTACATTTGTATGGACAACGTAGTATACAGTTGCCTATTAAAACATGCAGCAGACACATAGCTAAATTTGTATTCATTATCACTTATTTGGAGTAATGTTTCTGACCTCCTGACAAGTGTGAATCCAGTATTCATTTTTAGCTCTGTTTTTGGTCCCCACCAATTCCTGAAGGCTATAACTATAAGGGTGTATATAAGCTTCTAGCCTGTCATTTGGTGCTGAGCAGGTAGATGTGGTTTATCTGAGCTTTTTTTTTTTTTTTTAATGAAAACTGCTGCCTGCAGCAGCCAAATGTGATGCTTTGAGATGTGTGGCCAATATTAAAGTTGAATGCCAGAAAAACAAACCAGTGAGCTGAAAAATGTGGGAAGGGCTGATAATTCTCTGTGGGTTCACATCACATTTCATCAACTGATCCATTATTATAAAAATACCAAATATGCATGTATTCATCGCGCTGATTAATTGACTGCACCTCTGTTTATATCACTCCGATAATTTGTTTTTTTGTGTCGCCTTTTCTGTTCTCAAACTCTTGCATCAATTATCACCTTCTCACTATCCCACCATGTGACTCAAGGGAGCCCCCACAGGTCATCAAGTTAGTTGCACCTTTAGCACAGAAATATTAATAGTGCCCCCCTTTCAAGCCACAGCAAACACCACCTCGCAGTTATTAAAGTGTAAATGAACTCTATAACATCCTCTCCGAATTACTCTATGAATTGTGGCACCAATATGGCTTTGCTTTACTTCAGAGATTAAAACAAAATTTTAAACAGAGATTTGACCCACTGTATTTACAGAGATAATGTCCACCTGAGGATACGCTATATATTATCTCTTACATCTGTCGCAAAAGGTATTTAATGTCTCAAAAATGAAATTTTAATCATATAGGGCCCTTCTCAAAGAACTTCCTAGACTTCCTATACAACATTACTTTCACACATTATTGTGTGGGCAAATCAAAGCCAGATGACAAAAAATAAACAAGCCCAAATGTTATCGAGGCTGCAGCTTTGCATTTGGAATAATTTTCATTGTTGGAGGACGTCTGAGACTTTCCAAGCACCTTGTAGTTGTGTGATGTTGTCTCTAGAACTTGCTCTGACAAAAAAAGACTCAGTGAAAGAGAGAAAATTATATTTATAGTATCCTTTAGGCTATGCATCAGATTTTCAGCTGTCAAGGTAGACATGTTTCTGATAATTAGGGCTCTCCCACTGAACTAATAAAAACATTGGCGGAAAGCTTGACATGCTGTCTGTTGCTGGGCAAGGATGTAAAATTAGGCATTGTATTTTTAATTCCTTCTGCAACATTCTGTGATGTCCCTTTTTTGTCATTTGATTGCATCAAAAGGTTACTTTTTGTCTCAAGTAAAAAGCTGAAATCAATTATACACGAGCCACAGCCTCATCAATCAATTACAAAGGCAGTGTTCAGATCAGTGTTCAGGATCATTGTGATTAGTGACCATGAAAGTGTCTTTTACTTAGTGATTAAACATTAATCTAATGTCAGTACTGTTAGACATCGATAGATATGGATATTAAGGTTTTTGCCTCATTAATACGAGTAGATTCAAAATAGCTAGTAAATATTTCCTTTAACTGCAAAGCTTAAAAAGAAAGTAAAGAAATGCTGACTCCCTGACTTTACAGCATCAGCATACTGCAGTTAGACTTCCAAAGCCTTCTACAAGCACTGAGTTCATTTAGTCAAGCTAAGATAAAGGAGTCTAAAGTCTCTTTAATCAGGCGCTGTGGGTTTCCTTTGGTAAAATAATTTTAAAAAACGAGGATAAAACATAAAAACTGAAATGTAATGAATAGATACTGGGATCATCTCTACACAGAACAAATAGGGATGAAACTCTGAACATAAATGCACTTTGACAAAACAATCATCCTCACAGGGCCAGTGAAATTGCTGCTACTTTGTCAAAAACCCCCATCATTGGCCCATCGGGAGGTGATGTCACGTAGCCCCAGTGCTGACATACAGCCCCTGTTAGGGCTACACGAGGCCTGCTAACAAGCAGAACCAGGAGCTGCTGGGCTGTGTCCCACAGAGCCACCAAGCAGGCCTGTAATAAATGTCTCCTGTAGCTGTGCACTTCCCCTCCAGCCTCTGGTGATGAGCAGAGGGAGGGGAGAGACCAGGCGAAGAAAGAGAGAAGTATCGATCCGGGTCTCACTCCTTGTTCTAAGGGTGAATGTACAGCTGCTGGGTATTGGCTTTTGCAGTCTCCTTCAATAATCACCTTTTTTTCTTCATCACTTCTCCCAGTCATCCACACCCTGTCAGCCACATGCACAGTCCACAACAATAACTGGTTGAATGTGTAAACGGGGATTTTAAAAGTCCTGTATTTTATTTTATTCCTTTTTATTATCTCTTTTTATAGATGTAACTTATATCGATGCAAAAACAAAGAGGTTGCAGTGAGAATTAATCTCATAAAATGCTTGATAACCAGTGGAAATGCAGCTCTCTTCCTCAAAGCTATCAAAAGTACAATGCCAGTATTAACACTTTTGATGAGCCAACACCATCAGTTATCCCCACTGTCTGGTGAGAATCAACGGATAGCTTGTTTCAGTCACAAAGTTATGTCATCGGGGCTTCCTGTGGGTAAAGCAAGTGTTGTTCTTTACTGTTGCAAGTGTTATTCTCCACTGCCTGCGGAAAGCAAGCGCAGCAAAGCTCATTCCTGGGGAACAGAGGGGCTAATCAGCACAAAGAACACGATACATGTCCATTTGTGTGTCGGCAGCATTCGATCAACATCAGGGGAGGAGTTCGACATTGTGGGGAAATACACCTCTTCCTTTTTTAGATGTTAGATTAGAAGACCACTCTCTATGTTTGTTTGTTAAATGTGTTTCTTTAATGTGTATCAATGCAAATATGTAAAATGAGAATTCACCATTTTAAGGGAGGTTATGTGTCAGACCACTTTCATAAAATAACTGGTCCCAGCCAAGAAATAATCTGGCACAAGAACCTGTGTAAAACAGCTAATATTAATTTTTACACTCAACTTTTTGGACAGATAAAACCTGTGAGATATAATGTGTTAAAACTGATCTTTTAGAGGTGCAGTTTGGTTGATTTTGATACCTTTGGGAAGAGGCAGAGCTGTCTACCTCTATTTCCAGTCTTTGTGCTGTGCTAAGCTAAGCAGCTAGGGGCTGTAAACTTACAGTTAACAGACAGATATAAGATCAGAGGGCATTTGCCAAAATGCTGAATTGTTGCTATAATGTTGCTAGAATTAGATACTCAAAGGGTTATCTGGATGTATAATTGGAATAAAAAAATCTTAAACACATAAGATATAATATTATTGCTCTGATTGTCCCTAGTTATTTTCAAGAAATATTCATGGAAAAGTGTCACGTCTTTGTGCCAAGCTAAACAGTCCCTCGCATATTTATCTTAATGATCAATCTTGTCATCCATCTCTCTGCCAGCAAGTGAAAAAAAATCTGAAACTGCTCCTTTAACGTGACCAAAACAGGCAAGGCCAATAAATGCACATCCATTACACACACTGACAAAAAACACCCTCCTCCCTCTCTTCTGTTTCTCTGCTGCTGAAAAGGCCAAGTCCATAACCAGGAGGGATGAGCATCACATGGACAAATACGAGTTACACAATAAGACTTCTTTCTGTTTTGGCTTGCCTTGATTGCAAAATGCTTTTTGTTTTTCAAAAGATTATGAGTACCATTGAGTGGCCAATAAGCTGGAAGCTAAAGACACTCAGATGTAACAGAGTGATTCTGACAGGGTTGCTGTATATACCCAACAAACCATTCATTCAAACAGCATTTATACGCCCAGGAGGCTTTATCGTGAGGATGTTTTCTTCTGCAGAAGGGATGCAACTGCCAAATGCTGGTCAGTCACATTAAAGGATGAGGCAGATATAGTACTTTTAATCTAATTTTATCTCTGTCTACAGTGGACCTGCTGATGTTCATGTTTGCTTTTAGAACAACAATAGTATATTTGATGTTTAGGAATGATTTGCATTTTTGGCATTTGTGTGTTGAGGGTGATCATGCCCAAAGCTGTTTGCACATTTTAGCTTTGACCACATGTTGTAGATGTGACCAAACCAGACTGCTGATAATTTGTTATGAGTATGTTGTGCTGTCGTTAGTATGGCAAGACTATGGGAAAGACAGATAGTCAAACAGATGGGGGATTTTACTTTACAGCACAAGCTAGAGCAGCTGACAGCTTTCATGCTGCTCCCGTGTATTTACTGTAGGTAGAAGCTATCCAAAACACCTGCTTATCTCATTCAGCGACTGGCTTGTCAGGGAACTGAGGGAACTTTGTTGATGGCATGCTAGCACGCCTTCCAAAATCCAAAAGCATCTTCCTCTCACATTGTTGAACATGGGGGATGTGAAGCCTGCTGAAATATTCAGAACTAGGAGCATTTGGCGCTCATAGGATTCTCATCAGTGCTTTGCCCATTAAAGTGATCCCAATGCACCGCTCTCCCTCGTTCACCAACGCACGCACTGAAGTGTAATTAGAAAGAGAGGTTGCACATTTCCCTTGGGCCATTTGCTATCCGCACTGTACTGCTGCTGGTTCCTTTCTGCATGTTTTCATTTGGTAACATCTTGTGCCAGCACTTCAGCCACAGTGATCCAGTTCAGTGACTCTGCAGGACTGAGTGCATGGCGTGGTGCAGAATACTAGGCTCAACTTTTATGGGTTTCATTTGAATTAAAGAAATAAAGGCTGTAATTCTACTAATTTTTCTAATACTGGCTTTTTAGATGGCCATGCAATGCAGTTCAAAGGTAGATATATGTAAATCACTACCATTACATGCTTTTACGATTGGACTATGAATTAGATAATAGGTTTGAGAGCAACGAGCAAATTCAAGAATTGACAATAAATTACATAAGTTTGAATGCGTGCCTCTCTGTACATCTGTCCTGAAGAAGAACTGAAGCTGAAGCTGTAGGGTGGGTGTTGAGAGCTGTGAACCTCCCTCTCTGATAAAATGACTTTGACACTGTATTGGTCTCAGGCGAAACAAGAAATAAAGCACCCAATAAGCTGCGTGCTGTGCGTTAACCTCTACAGTCATGTGCTGTTGTGTCATGCATGCTAAGCATGCGCAGCCCAGTGTCTACACTGTTAAAACACGCTACCCATACATTCAGCACAGCCTCTGGGCCCTGGGGAATTATTGCATGCTATTGGTTAGTAGCTGCCAGGGTGAATCCTCCACCAGTGCTCGTTTAAAATGCTGTCAAAGCTTTAATAGTCCCAGGGGCTTGGGCTTAGAGAGGAAACGCTTCAGTCTACTCTGGAAACAGAAAAGGCAAAACAGATGATATCATACCACAGTAAGAAGTACAATTGCTTTGTTTGAGCTTTGTTTGAGTACTAAACTAATCTGCTGTCTGGCATCATGCTCAGCACAACTGTATCTTGCATTTCTAACCCATTTTCAAACTATTGGGGTTAATTCTTTCCAGGCTGGATTAAATCTATTCATTTGATTGTGAGCTGTGTGTGGTTTATCTCTTTCAGAGCTAGCTGACCCCCAGAGCAAGCCTGGACTTTCTCCAATGTGCGGCAGGACAATGACCTTAAATCATTTAATCACGTGCAAATGCTCTGTGATTCTTGAGCTTGTGTCCACTCAACTTGCATTTTCTCTCATAAAGACAAGATTGATCCTTGGAGAAAAAAATTAATTTGATGATAATGTGGATTTTATTACTAAATTAGGTTCATCTAAAAATATGCCTATATGATAGTTGAACAACTGCGTAGTTATTCGAATACAAAGAGCAGAATAGTGCTGCATTTGGTTTGCAATGGCATTACTATAAACCGCAGCTTCAGCTACATCATATTCCAGCCTGGGGTGTCATATTAAACGGATTTCTCAGAGATAGTCCCACGTAAATCCTATGGGAAGCAAGATCAGGCTAGCCACACAACAGCTGTCCCTGGCTGCTGCAAATTGGCCGCGGCACTAAAAACAAAATAAAATTAATATGCTGTTTTGCTCTCTGTCATGTGAGGGGATTAGAGCAACCAACAGTATCGGGATTTAGGATTTGGTGTGTACTGCACATGATCAGGTGTAGCAGTTCAAGTGCGGCAGTCGTGGTCAGCCTGGGTGGAGCAGAGGGCTGCAGGAGGAGCATATCTGTCCATTAAGAGGTGCACTTAGAGGACTTGAGAGGATTATATCAAGGTCATATTAAATATGCGCAGATATTTCTTTTTCTAAAAAGCGCTGCAAAGTGGTCTAATTAGAGTCAACATCAAAGCTTTTTTTAGCCAGCCACGAAAGTAATAGAATCAAAAGAAGCCACAGGATCACATTTACAACTATTAGTTCTGAATATGTAGCAGTGTTCGGTCTTAACATGGTAAGACAGTGCTCTAGATCAGTGTTGCAGTTTTGGCAAAAAATCAAGAGCAAAATCCCAAAAGTCTAATTACATTATAAACCTGCCTTTAATATTGCCTTATTATAAAGCCCTGCACTAACCCTGACCAGCAGCACTACCTCTTGCTTCAGTGCCCCCAACTCAGGCTGAGGTACCTTCCAACCAACAAATGATTCCTCCACCCCCTCCTGTACTCCAACACCCAGCCTATGCATCACCTTAAAACTGTGGAAAAAAACACTAATTGTACCAATGAATTATCTGCATCTACATTTTTCATGTTGGCGGGGTCACTAGAGGCAAATGGCTTCTCTCTGCGCCAATACATCTTACTGTACATTTGCACACGTAGTATGTTTAGTAAGGTAATAATATCCTTTTCCAAGGGTAACTCGTGTCTACAGTATGTGTCATTGAAGGTGCCCTGAATGTAAATGTGCAGGCTCTCTGGACTGTAGAGTCTTTCTCGTGGTAATTTAGTGTTGAGTAAATGTGAGCGGTGCGTAACCAGTCGGGAGGTTAAACTCAATTCACCTTTCAGTCGTCCAACTGGAAGAGTGTCAGTGGAGCTGAGCACAAAGACAACTGCAGCGAACTGTCAAACTCTCCCTCAAATTTTCTGTGACAAAACCAGCTGACTTATATGCATTCAATGAAGAAGTGGATATTCAGATGTGGACACTCCGTCTCTGTCCTTGGCGGCTACAATTGCAGGATTTCTGTCACAAAATACTGTCATTACATTACATTAATTACATCAAAATCATGATAAAACTACTATAAAACTCATAAGCACGTTTCTCTAGCATCAGTTGTATAACAGTCCCTGTCACCGGAGACAGGCCCTCTTCTTTTTACCAGCTGTGAGAGCAGGGTGGTAATATTGTAGGACCCTTAGGGCAATGGAAACTCAGCAGGGGAAGCACTGGTCACAGGGCAAGCTGCCTCTGCAAGCTACGCTGGGGCCAGAACATGTTGGAGGCTAAAGAGAGGCACAATGACCATGCTTCTGTGCGGTTCCTTTTAGGCATGAATACCATCATAGTCTTTTGGACCAGAAAGAAGATGTTTTGAGGGATGTAGCTGTCAAAAGAACTTGAAATTTCATCTCTCACTCCTTTAAGATGCTGGACCTTTAGGTGGTAAGCAAAAGGAACGCCCTGAGATCTTTCTTGTCTTTGTGTTGAGGGTGATCATGCCCAGCCAAACAATGACTAAGACCAAGGCTGTAATACAGCCTTTGGCAACAGCAACACACTTGGTCAAACTATTAATCTGCCTTACTAGGAAGGAGACCAGGTCCGGCTCTGGCTTGTTGGCTGTCGTGGCATAATGAACATCTGGTTAACATATTCCACCAGCTCTTTTTCATCATCCGGAGGTGTGGTAAGCCTCTCATCTCTTTGGCAGAAAATCCAGCCATCATCTTCCACAAAATTCTTAGATAATGTCAAGTTCGACACCTGTTAGCGGGCGGTGTGAGCCATAATGACGGACTGGAAGGAGAGACCGAATACTCTGCCTCGCCAGTATTTGCAGTTCATGTCTCACAGATGACGCAGTGTGGCTCCATCTTGGGAGAGCGCTGGGAGTGCTTCCATTGCTGCTGCTGCCATCTCACCACTGACAAAGCTCATCAGTCAGTGCTTTCCAGCTGGTCTGTGATCCCATGCACGCTTGACACCAAGGGACATGAAGCAGAGTAAATGTGGATCAACGGCAGCGACCAAGACAGGGTATGATGGGCAGTGTTTAGCCAGTGCAGTGTCAGACTAATTTATCCCTGACTATGCTGTCATCTTTCAACCGAGATGAGTAGCTAAGCCTATGGAGTGGGCAAAGTGAAAATAGAACATCTTTCTGGGGGTTTGGATGCTATATTACAAACTTCTCGCGGCTGGAAATGTATGCTACACAGCTTATTTACATTTCTTCCCATCCTGTCGCTTGGAAGAAGCAGGTATATTATCCAACATGTATCCAGGATCACAGTGATGTCCCTGTAACATTACAGATTTCAGTGGACAGAAACAGTGCATGGGTAACAGCAGAAGAGCGAGCCTGCGAATGTAATCCAAACTGTGTCACACACCAGCTTGACTCATCTTCATTCTCAGTTATATATATATAAATATATATTCACAGCTCATGATGTGCTTGCCAACACACTGGGATTATAGTACAGTAGAGCATCTACATATTTAACTTCCCCAGTGATGAAGGAAAGAGCTGTTTCATTATGAAATAAAAATCCTTTTATGATCAAAATTTAAGAGTAGGAGAGAATAGAATAGAATGAAATCATGATTAATGTTTCATTGTTTGTGTACAAAAAGTCGTGCATCTTAAATCCTCAGTCAACCATATTAATTACACTGCAAGTACTCAAACCACATTAGAGGGTTATGTTATGGCCATCTGCTACTTACATATACTGTATGTATGCAAATACTTCTAGTCTTAGGCAATCAAGTAGTCGGGTTGATATTATTCAAGATGTAGAAAATACTGTAATACTACAGAAAACCACCTTGAGAATAAATACAATGAATTCAGTGGTTTAACTCTGAATTATAGCTTAATATAGGTGGTATACTTATACCAAAGACTCCAACTATTATCTCATTTAGTCATCCATTTTTTTAAATAATTAGTTTTTTAATATTTCAGCTTGTGTTTTAAATGTATTATTATTAAGTTTTATATTTTCTAAAGGAGGAAGGGGAAATATAAGAAATGCTCCTTTTCATCTTAGCCAATTGGCGTGATGGTGTGATGTTTCTGACTGACAGCAGCTGGCAGGCTGAGCACCAGCAGGGGAACTGTAGAAAAAATGAAAAACTTGCTGTAGTTAACAAGCCTTTTGCAGACAGTGTGCATCGAATAGACAGATGTGACATTTTGCAGGTAGGTTTGTGAGCTGCTTACATGTGCACATTCTGACCAGCTAGCTAATAAGCTATCTAGCCTGCAAACTGAGGTTATTGGATCAGGTGCATGCATGTGTTTTTAAGTCAATCAAAAAGGAGGCAAGCTAATGGGGACTGTAATTCAAATTGTGACAGGCTGCTGTCTAGCTCAGTCTGACTTTCTGCCGACATTTAGTGCTTTATGAAAAGATTTAAGTGGCTTCATAGAAACATGCTCTCCATCTATGTCCATTCATTCCAACAAATAAACCCAACAAAAAAGATGGTGCCACCATCATGAGACAAAAAAATGTGATTTAAATGTTACCCTTTGGGTCTATTGTTTTTATTTGTGTTGTTCAATTTCACTTGGACTTCAAGATATGACAGAGGCTCAGGGGGACTAATGGAGAGTACAGGTTCCTCTAGCTTCATCTGCAGTTAGACGGCCCAGCACGGAAACTTTTAAAAGCTGCTCCACAGAGGGACAGTTTAATGCTGTAGGACAGAGCGTTGAGCAGGGCCCGTCTCCTGGGTGCTCTTGTCTCCCTGAGCCTGCTGCTGGGCAGACACAGAGCCGTGTGCTGTGGATGCGTGTGTGGGCCACAGGATCACAGCAATTATTAAATGCAATCACTGCATCGAGTAAATTACTGTTATCAGTGAAACATTTTTAACAAGCCCAGACATCTGCACGAACTGACGTCACTGAGTGACTGAAGAAGTTTCCTTTGATCCTTGATGCACATGCCTGAATGCCATCAGTGTAACCTTTATAGGTCAGTGTAAGGTTGGTAAGTTGCTGCTGTTGCCATTTTTCAGTTGCAGTTTCACATTTCCCCACAGGTAAAGCTGCTACTGGTGAAAGCTCACTACCACTACTTATTGGATACTTTTATTAAAATATATTAATATTAAAATACATACTAAACCAGAATAAATAGGTACCGTGATTAGAGGGTTTGTTAATTGTTTCGCATTAAATTGGATACTTGGAAAACATCAAAACTAACGTTACAAGCTGTAAGAGCTAAGTGTGCATCTCTCTTATTAAAGGGAATGGAGTCTTCCTCATTTTATTTCAATATTCATTTTATTTCTCTTTCAAGATGCTTACTGTTAAGTAGGCAACTGCTGTTAATATGCCTTTTTTATTTTTAAAAGATGTGATGCTAATTAAAATTACTAATTGAAAACTATTTGGAACACATTATTTATGATGTTTATTCTTAATTTTTTTTTTTTTTGAGGGAGGCAAAGTCCAGTTTTTTATTTTTAGATGAAAAGAACACTATATCATGTTTGTGTAAAAGAGCTCAGTCACCAAATCTCCCACTATTTGCCAGACTTCCCAGAGGGATATTTTTCAGGTAATATTTCTCTAGGTGACAGAAAATGAGATTTTTGATACATTCATTCAGTTTTTGTGCACTGCTTCTTTTTTTTTTGTATCAGCGGTAAAAGAAAAGAAAGTAAATATATGGTAGCTGAGACAGTCAAGACTGAGCACATAAAGCAATACCACATACCCACCACACATCCAGTGTGTTTGTAGATATTGTATATATGTATACAAAGCTGATATTAAACACAAACAAAGCAGAGACATTAAAAGCCTTTTTCCCCATTCATTGAGGTCTAATCTGTGTTTGATTTTCTTTCTCTATGACTCCATGACTGACACTGATATCGAACATTCACATCGCTGTGAGGACATAATACAGTCTTAACATCTATCTCAGAAATGTACTACTGATTCTCACATTGTCACCACCGCTAACAGCCACGGGATTGTGTGGTCATGTCACAATACTCGTGACAACAATGAGAAACGCTGGCTCGCTTTTACGCTCCAAGCATCATATCATCACAAAGCAATTTCACTAACAATGCTCAGCCTTGACAATGCCATTCTACTTTTGCTCTGAACAAAAATAAATTACAAAGGCTTCCAAATATGCAGAACATTTTATTTAGCAAAGAATGCCACTCTCCAAATGTGCATCTAAACCTCCTCAGAGATTTTGGTTTAAATGAATGAAAGTTGTCCATCTGCGGCTACATTTGTGGGCCTTCTGTTCTCTTCGTATTTATATTGACACAGAACAATCAAAGCTCTACCTGGAGAATGGGACGGTTAAGATCCCTGGCTTACATGTTGATGTCCACCAAAATCATGGAGGCAGACAGTACTCACTGCTTGTGTTTCTACTGCCATTATATTTCTTTCCTTTTGGCGCAATAATGAATACATTTAAATTAACAATGAATTACATAATTATGTGTATGTGACAGGGTTCATTCACACTGATGTACCCATAGAGAATTATCACCCGCAGTTCTTCTCAGATCTACAGAGCTTTCTAAGAACTTTCAATTGTTTTGGTATTCTGGCCATCACATAACATTTTATGTTATGTGTAATTAACAAGATGTTTCCTAACAAGTTCACCATATAAATTTAAAGCTAGGAGTGGGAATCATCAGCCACCTCACGATTAGATTTGATTATGATTCAGAGAGTCATAATTTGATTATTAAATGATTCTCAATGCATCCTGCGATACAACTGAATTTACAGAAATACAAACAAGCTTGCCCAAACATTGACTTTCTGTTTAGGAAAGCTGGTCTGTTAAGAAAAAACGGTGCATACATTCTGAAAATGACCGTCCATTGAAAATTGTGCTGATAATCGATTATAGACTTCCCTGGATCAATGCAGACTCGATTAATAAAGCATTGCAATGCATTATATAATGGATTATTTACTCCACCCCTTGTGTCAACGTTGCGGCAAGCAAATACAGAGTAACATTTCTCTAGAGAGGTGCTCTGGCCACCTGATGACTGTAAGACCAATATACTCACCTACAGTGACACATGGGGGGAGTATCTGTCTTCTTATCTGCTGGAGACTCTACTATGATAACCAGTTGATTAGTAACTCTGGGTTTTGACTCTTTGATGCTGAGCAGATAGTCTAGCAGTCTTGCTGAAAAGAAGTTGCTTGCTGTGGTGAAAACTAGTTGAAGAGGGCAGAGAAAATGAACCAAAACAGTAAAGTTGAGAGCTAGAAAACCAAAACACTGCACACAGTACATTTGGAGGAGATACTGTAAAAAAAAGCTATTTTTGTATAGTTCACTTACTTATGAGTCACTGCTTTATAGATGCAGCTAATTAAAAAAACAGAATGACAACTACCATGCTTACCAGAGAGAGAGATAGAGAGATTTCCCATGAGGAATAAATATGAACAGATATATACCTGTAGTTGATTGATACTTGTAGCCAGACTGAGGTAGACAGAGAACACAGTGTATGAACAGCACTATATTATTATAATGAACACACACAAATGGACTACAAATGTTTATTACATGAAGTGATTATTCAAACAAAACCCTGAAGCAAACACATAGTCAGACTCATACTGTAAGTAAATAGGATGTAATTGGCAGAGTGACCCGCAAACGAAGCATCTGTTCAATTGCGACTTTCTTCGATAAGGAAGTGTTAGAGCGGAGGGTGAGGTAGCGCAGATGAGTGCTAAACCTGTGACTGATGAACATGGCGCAGGCTGCATTTCTCGGAGTACCCTCTGCTGGAAGGACACTCATTTACCAGATTGATGGGGCGCTTTATTGCCTGCCACCTCTCTTCCTTCTTCCACACCATCCCCTCATCTCCTCCCTCTCTCTTATACCTATTTCTCTCTTTATCTCCTCCTCCCTCTCTGTCTCCGGCTCTCTCCCTTTGTCACGCACGCAAACATACACTGGAAACTCTCACACACTCCCGTCTTGCTGCCTGTTCTCTTCCCTCCACACACACACACAATCTTCTTCTGGCCCTGTGATTGCTTTGCGGAAGGACAATGCGACTCTCTCCTAACCTCTTTAACACCTCCACCACCACCTCATTGGTGTTCAGCTACTCGGCTTTGCTCATTGACAGAACAGCAGCCAAAAAAGAACACATACATGCGGATGCTACAAGCTATTGGGGTTGTAGTTTAACTATGGTTTTAATTAGGACTGTGACGAACATTTATTTCCATTATTGATTTCTGTAGATTATTTCATTAAAGATATCCTGTGAAGTTCTGGACCACTTGTGCTATGGTGCACACAATGCACATTCCTGCCAATGGTTTCATATTACAGCCCAAGTTGGAAAGTGGCATTAATGTAAATAAAAAAATGCAACAATGTGTCCGTAATAATTCATATTGAGAATGTGGAGAAGGTGCATGATGGACATTTATGCTTAAATCAAAGTGCTTAAGTGGCTATAATCAATGTTTTAACATGTGTGATCTGAACAGGGTCACTCATAGTGACAAAGCTGCAGAGATGTTTTGTTTACAGCTTGTTGCGCTTCCACCAATCAACTATAATTAACTGATGCTTCAGCACTATTTTCAATATTTGCAAAGACAACAAGGATTACATTTAAAATAGCCATTGCCCCATTTAGCATGAACAGATGAAATCCAGTAGGGCAGAGAAAGCATCTAAATCTAATGAAACAAATAGTTATGAGAGAACAAACTACATGTTGTGTAAAAGTGTGAAAAATGCTCAGTGATAATGATGCAAAGGCATTCTGATGGAAAAAAAATACACACAGATGTTTTCACTGTAAGTGTATTTTTCTATCCAGCATGACTTCTGCTGTCAGACAGATCTTAGGAGCTATCTCACATGGCAAATCAAATCAGCTATCAGCTGGAAAACCGCTGCCTCATGCATAAGTAAAGGCCACCCCCTGGCCCTTGTGTGCTCTACACACCTGATCTTGCACACACACGACACATAAACATCAAGGTCCTTATCTAACCAACTCAAAGCGCTGCTCACACTCAAATGATAACTTATTCATATGTGGGAACATGCAAGAGACAGACCATAAATCGCAGGTGACATATGGATTTTATCCCCCCGGGGGAGGAGTGACGGGGAGATGAACACGGGACTGCACAGATGATGGCACTCAATGCCACTGAGCTCATTGGCCCTCGTTGACCTGAGAGAGGCCAAGGGCAATAAGCGATGAGTGCGTATGTCTTTGACCCTGAAGAAACTCACTATAATACAGCATCCATACACTATCGCATATTATACTCTCCTCCCCTTGCGCGGTCTTTGTATCTGCAATTCAATACTACACAGGCTGACTCACCAGCTGCGCTCACAGAACAGAACGATTGTGTTCACTCTGGTTGGATAAGACAATGCAGGTTTTGTTTTCTTTTTGTTTCATCTGTTTGATGTCAAAAGAGGCATGAGGTAGCAAATGCAACTGTTTTTGTTGTTGTTG
The DNA here is from genome assembly GCA_037176925.1 of Amniataba percoides. Classification (NCBI taxonomy): domain Eukaryota; kingdom Metazoa; phylum Chordata; class Actinopteri; order Centrarchiformes; family Terapontidae; genus Amniataba; species Amniataba percoides. Next base: position 13,878,658 of record JBAJHX010000041.1, read on the forward strand.
TTGTTGTTTTTTTCACCGGGGCTCTTTCTCAAACCCCGGTGATTAAGTGAATCACCTGACACAAAGCTAGTTCTAAATTAGAGCTCCTTCTCCGCTGGTGAATCTTGCCAGAATTGTACGCCGATGGATGCTGTTCCTGCACAGGGACCATTAATAGTGTGGTGATCATCATCGATTTCCCCCAGGTAATCATCATTTGTCACATTTCAGACATCCAAGGGTTTAATGCGGCATCACAAATGGCTTTCTGATTAATAGGAACAATGCTCCGAGGAGGCAGCAACACAGAGGCCGTTCTCACAAGATCTGTGGTGCTGCTGGTCTGCCAGCATGGCCCCTTCTTTGTGGTCTGTCCACAAATTCAAATATACAGCTGGTGTAAAGCTCAAGAGCATCGTGTCCCCAAGCAGGGATGCAAAACCCGACTGAACAGCAGGACGGAGGAACAAGGACATATTTAGGATCACAGTTCCTAACTTCCTAACTAGGCTGCCGCTCAAATCTAAGCCCATCAACCTTAAAACATGTGGCACAACTCTTCTCCAAAACTCTGATTTATACATCAAACACCTCCAGATCTCTTGTCTTCATCAGCGTGGTGTCTATGTGCTTTTCCGGTTTCCTCATCCATCAGTCATGTGACTAATAAATATCAAACAGGCTGTGTCCTCATGTCGGGATAGCAGCTCTATGAGGCTGTGCACATATTGGTGTAAATGCATGCTAACATGCTTACAGCAATAATGCAATGTTTTGCGATGAAATGTGATAGATTAAAAAAAATCAGGGACACAAATACATATACCACATTTCATGGAAATCCATCCAACAGTTGTTAAGCTAAAATTCACAAAACATAATCTCATGATGGCTCTAGAGGAAAAGTTAAGTGCATCACATTTTGGTGAGGTCATCAGCAAATTAATGTCTGTGGTTGACAAACACATGAAACACAGTTAAACAGAATCTAAATTGAAGCAGCATAATGAGAGATGTCATCTCTTAATCTTACCTGCATTTGCAACAATACAACTTGACTGACAACAGTTTGATTGGAGGTTTAGGTGTATTACGCTAGTTATGCCAACTAAAAAAACACTACAGAGGTATGATAACCTTCCTAGCTCCACATTTGTTTTAATTTTTAAACTCTTGTCTTCAGCGCCAACTGACACTGATGCAAGTGACTTGTGACAATATATCAGATTTTGCTCAGCTCCCTTTGGAGGAACAAAAATCTTCATACAACTTCATATTGTTTTGTATACTTGACATTTATGATGACTAATGAATGGATTGTAAATTAGGGAACCATAAACAGCCTCAGATATCAGCCTAATGAAAACAAAAAGCATGGCACTCTGTTCTGGAAAGCGTTTGTAGGACTTTCGTGGATATTTGGGATAACAGGATATATGACCTGACCTGAAAACAACTACACTGACATGCAGTCATTCAAATAGCTGCAGGCTTTGTGCCGCTCAGCTTATCTAGACTTTGAGGAGAGCGCAGAGATGCTCCACTCCTCACCATCACCAAAGGTCAGGACCCTGGACAGCTCCATCAACGCCGACCTCTCGCCAATCAGCTCGTGGAAAACCTTCTGTCAACCTTCTATCAGGCAACTCTGGAATTCACCATTAAATAAGAGCGGATCTCTAACCCTCTGCGGAGCCTTAAACCCGGCTTATACGCAGATAGATCAAGTGTCACATCCTTTCTGGCTGTATCTCATTTGCGCCTTTGGTTTTACGGATCAAAGGTCGGCCTGTTTTTTCCTCTTCATCTTACTTAGGAAGACATTGAGTTTAAGAGATAGCGGCCTTTATTTTAATCCCCCCGAAATGAATTTAATCTAAATTAAAGTCGTCACATGCGTCATTACTTTTTATACATACATCAACTGAGGCTCAAATCTCAACCACAGTGCAACAACAAAAAAAAAAGTAATGAATGAATGCTGTCAACAGTTGAAGTCCATGAGGTGATTACAGGAAGTGCATTATGCCAACTTATCAGTCCATAATCTATTCAAATAGATTTGCTCATAAATAATTACGGGTTTATTGATTTTGCTTAATTAAATAGTGGATACCCCCTCAGCAGAGATTCATGTGAACAGCTCAAACCTCATTTGTTTCCTGTATGGAGGTTGCTAGTGTCATTATACAGTTTTAACTGTGATGTATCCTTTACACATTTGAACAACAAAACCACATCTCTTATTCCGCTCTTCAAATTTTGACACATCTATTCAGAAAATCTCTTTAAGACATATATGTTATTAATTCATTTAGTGGTCAAACAAAACAACAAAGACTTTTTTTCAAGTGAAAAACTGACAGTAAACAAAGACAGTGTCCCAGTTCCAGTGTCAGTAACTCACAGGGAATCATTATCTACAGATTATGCAAAAGCTGCAGACAGCAAAATTTTGGACTGAAATAAAATGTATATCATTAGGTAAATATTATTTTGGTAAATGTGCTTCTTTGTTACAGAACAAGAAGAATAATGCTCTTGTCTGTATGCTAAATATGAAGCTGCCATCAGCAGCCGGATAACTTAGCTTAATATAAAGACTGTAAAAGAGGGGAAATAGCTAGCCTGAATCGGTGAAAAGGTGACTAAATCCATTTACCAGAAAGCATATCTGCAGATTTGTCAAAAAATGTTGCACTGAACTTCCATCCAACGTGGGCATTTGGACACATTCAAACAGAAAGAATATTCATTCTCCTCTGGCAGAAAACAAGTCAATTTCTCTTGTAAATGCACAACAGAAACAACTTTTTGTGAGCAGGTCTGATCTATTGGATAAGACATAATTTTCATTCACTGAAATTAAGTACATAATGCGAGACTCTAATCAGGCGCTATCAAGGCTTCAACAGAAATATTACAATTTCTTCTGCTTCCAAGCTAATACTAAAAGTTCCACAAATAAGCTTCTAAGAAAGAAACTAACCATTTTTCCTCCTAATCTAAACCCATCATAGACATAAGAAAACTCAAACAATTCCACTAAGCCTTTTTTTATTTTCATTTGAAGGTGCAAAGCGACCTACGCGAGGCAGAGGCTCTTTATGAGCTGTTACTGAATTACTGCTAATAAAAATCAACATGGAATTTTAATTAATAAGGTTTATGGTTTGAATTAAAGTTCAACATTTGAAAAATATTTCAGTTCATACCTGGGATTTTATAAAACGGCATTTCATCTTGTGTGTGCATTATGTATACCTCCTGTGCTCTCTGCTGTTCGCATAGTACTTTAGGTTTTAATTTTATGTCTCCCAGTGTCTTGTGTGACCATAAACTACACCTTATATCTGAACAAATATTGAATTAATCTATCAGATCTCAGTGATTAGAATGAGAGGCTCTATTCTTTCAAAGTACATCTTTATGTAGCTTTAAACCTGATTTGAAATGTTTTGCTATGACAAACACACACACACACACACACACATATATATACACATACATACATACATACATATATACATACATACATACATGTCACATAAATGTCAAATTGTTGCAAAGTTTTTACCCATATCCATTTTTACCCTGCTGTGTGTAAAACGCTATTTGGCAAGCATTTTACATCTTTAATAGCACAAAACCAAATAGCAAACAACAGCCACAATAAACAGTTGACTCTGAAAGCTATTCATGGTCTGCATAAATTGAGGGGATTAAACACAAACACATTAAACTCAGGAGACCTTAGCGAACCTACTGTCATTGTATATGTATGAATAGGCCCTCAAGGTCTCTACCAACCCTTCATGTCTTTTTTTTCACAGAGACATTTTCTCGGTAGATGGCTGAATCAATGACTTTCAAGGCAGGAGAGAAATGGGGGGGAAAAAGAAAAATAAAGAAGGCAGAGAAGAGCGAGGCAGGCAGAGAGAAAAGGAGTTTGTGTGAAAGATTTAGAGGTTGAGATTGAAAATGCATAAAGGCAAAAGAAGGCTTAGCTCCAACCCAAAATCATTTGGCTATTTTTCTGACAGCCAGGACTTTGAATTGATTTCAAGGAAAGGAAAAAAAAGCCTTCACCAAAAACGCCTTTGAATACATTAGGCAAAGTAAGTCAGCATTTTTGAAGCAGAATGGCTCAGGACACCTCTTGTGTCTGTTACATGAAGCAAGTTGATGTGACACTTTTACAAGTTTACCCAGAAGACAAAAGCAGCTCTGTCACATCAGTTCATTTCTGAGTCACGTCCTAGAATTACAGAGAGTTCATTCTTGACCATGGAAACTGCACAGTGCCAAAAAGCAATCTTAACTCAGGGTCTGCTCACTTTCTTTAGTGTTCTCATCTCAACTGCATGTCATCCTTCTGAGGCTACACCTCACAGACACGACCCCAATGGAAAGGATGACATCATGTGCAATAAGTGAAGGTAATACTGCGTTTGTGCAAGTACAAGCCAACATCAGCTGTCTGTGAACACCAGACCAAAAGTTGTCACAGCTTCAATTTGGAAGGGGTCAGAGGTCATTAACCAGGAGCTAACAGACGATCAGAAGAGGATTAAGGAAAACCATCCTTTTTTCATCCATTTTCTTGAAATGGCGTAGCTAAAATAGCCCTACCGATAGTGAGCCAATCTGCAAACATATTTGTGGGGTAATAGACCAACACAATCAAACAGTTACATTGTATTAACTCAGTAATTTAAAACAAAAGTCAACAAATTCTTTGAAGGACAGTTGCAATTCTCCCGTAACTTAAAGGTCAACAGGAAGTAGCCTACAGACATGAAACAGGTGGTTTCCTTTTGTCATGTAAAGCTCGCCTTGCAAATAGTGGCAGCTAGTCTTGAGTATTTAAAAACAAAGATACTCCCCATAAACAACAACTTGTTCTCATACAGCCAATATGTCATACATACAGGATTTTCTTTTTTGCAGTAGCTGTAGTTGAGTGTCCATTGCCTTGCACGAGGGCCCCATAGCTGATACATTAAGCTAAGCACAAAATGCTGATGCCGTAATGAAAGTGTAGCCATGTATAACACGGCTTTAATACATATATTAATCAAACTAACCCGTATACTATATCATGCATGAATCCATGACATACATATCCTGAAGCTTATATGATTTCATTTCAAGAAAGAACCATTTTTTTTTCTTTCATTTGAAAAGTGGTCTAATTATGAAGCCACTATTTACTTCAGGTCACAAACTTATAATAACGAGAAGGCACGATGTCTCCGCTCATCTCCCAGCCCTCTCTAGCACAATGTCTTCTCACTTCTCCAGTTTTTACATGAATTATTCATGGAAGCAGAGATAAGGAATTATGTAAAAGAAGCAGCACATAAATCTCTGTGGTTAGGAATAGTTAATCAGAGCATCCCAAGGGGAGGTGATAATGCCACGGAGTATGCAGTTAAGACGGCTTCTCAAAGTTACTTTTTCAGCTTTGTGGCTCGCTGTGTGCGGTGCCCAGGTGTGAACGCATGAGCTGTTATAGGGTGAGGTCACTTTGTTTCTTTTTTTTTTCTATTCTTATTTTAAGACTAAGTTTGTTAATGTAGTGATGAATGCGGATGATAGGGGTGAGCTGTGAGAGTAAATAAACAGTAAAGACAATAATTTAAAAGCTTACACAGGTATTGAGAGAGTAAAAGAGGGACAATAGAAAGGTGATTTGATCTGACTGCGATCTGATCCATGAATCGAACCCACATATTTGACTTTTCCCTCACACTTAAGAACCTTGTCCGCAAGGTGAAATTTCACCTAGCTTTTGGTTCACACATAAAGACACCAGCTGCACATCCACCTCTATCATCCCATCTGCTCAGGGAAATATCTCTCTGCAGAAATGGGGTGGATTACGTTGACCTAGTGTGACACGGGTTACTGGAGCAAAGCGAGTGTCAAAATGTGACAAATCTTGCTGAGCCCTCAGTTCCCAAGTCCCCTTTGTCCATTCCCACCTCCATACTAAAGAGGCACTCTGTCACAAGAGGCAGAGGAGCGGTAGAGGATATGGCTGATTTAACAACAACATGGTGGTTTTCTGTCTGAAACAACTAAAAGACATGCTAGAAGAGGTGGAATGTGCTTCATCTTTTTTTGGTTAGGAAGATGGTTGTACAGCCTAGAAATACATTTTGTAATTTAAATACATTATGCATGCAAGTGATACTGATGGTCACCGTACTGATGTAACAGTTCATGAAACTTGGTGGAAACCGTACGTCTGGTAACACCCCAGGGAGCTTACACAGGCAGGCCAAAGAGACAAGACTTGTGAGGACAGAAATGGGTGTGAATGGAGATTTGCTCTGACACACTGGCCCTGATGTGTGGGGCCCATGTGGGCACAGGCCTGTCAGGTCAAAGGCAAAGATGGCTCCTCATTGGACTGGTGTTAATTATTGGGCCAAAGGCTTTGCCAAGACTATTTGTCATGATGAGAGGTCTGGCAGGCAAAGGACACAGTTTTTTTTTTTAAATCCCCCACAAAGTGAGAAAAAATTGAGAAACTTTCAAGCTCGTTCTCAAACATGATGTGATAATTTTGCCTTCTCCGTTGTCCTTTCCCGTGAAAACGATGACAGATGTGTATCAGTAAGCTGTTAAGATATTCAGCAAGTTACCTTTTTGTTTCTTATCTTTTAAACAAACTATTGACTTGACTCGGAGCTATCTCTGGTTGGTTATCAATAATTCACCAGAGAGGCTTTTTCTTTACGTTGCCCAAAATAATGACAGTCGAAAATATTCCCTGATAAAAGGGCTGATTCAGAATATGGAAAAGTACACCACAGTGCATGACCTCAGACCATTATCGTTTTACTCTTAAGTGCAAACAGTCTCCACATGAGTCATCATCTTTGGTCCTGCTGAAAATGAAAGTGGACCACTTTTACATGTACGTAGTTTACTGAAGATACTTGGCCGTGCGAAAGGGCTGCAGCGTCCGTCTGTCCCGTCATCTTTCACTAGGCGATCACTTTTGACATGGGATCCATGTTGAGGGGTGAGCGGTGGGTTAGTGTTGCGTGTTTTCTGGATCACCTGCATCCACCCTGTATATACGTCACCTGTCTCCTAGCGCGAGTCTGATAGGCAGCAAAGCCATCTTTCTGGATAATTAAAGCTGTGAGTGTAGGCTGACATGTCCTGCAGTGAGAGGTGAATGCTCACAGAAGCAGAAGCCCTTCTGTGTCCAACTTCGCCTGCTACAATCTCTCAAAGAGGACCTCATTCACCTCGACAGCTCCGATCTAATGTAACTTGCCCTCTGCATATGTGAGGAAAATACGAGAAAAATGCTTAATAAGTCGAGATAACTTGCCCCTATAACAAATGTCAATATTTGATCTTGTAGGCGAACAACAATGCGTGTTTATTTCATTGTACAGTGGAGTAAATACCATCATCGTGGTAATTTGCAGGGCGAGTTGTGCAGACAAAACATCGCCTTTAACCCCCTGGAGTTAGATAGCTCCAACATAACAGCAGGTATAATTACTATTCTAATTGAGGGCAGAACTATCAATTACAGGGTCCTACAGTGAATGCCTGATGACATGCGATGCTGTGGATTGCATGAGCATCGTGCACACAAACACCCTGGCTGTTTCCCTGTTTGTTTCATTAGGTCACCGTGACATCAGAGAGCAGATGTTCAGGCAACACATCGCACAACAATCTACCTGAGAGCTGCGGAGCGCTCGCATCCGCTCGCTCGGCCTTATCTCTGCTGCTGCGTAAACGCTTCCCCGTGTTCTCCTCCTCTTTCATCTCATTGTCTTTCTCTCAGTCCTCCCCTCGCTTCACTGAGAGCATAACACAGAGCAGGGGGGGAAAAAAAGTGCTGACTGTGAAAGGGATGACGCAGTAAACATAGCTGCTCTGAATATCTAAATTAAAAGTGGCCTTGTGTATCGTTTGAATTATTCATAATGGTAAGCTGGATGCAGCTGCTACTTGCTAGAGCAACCGAGTTACAGTTACAGATTACTCCATTTAACTTGCTAACGTGTCAAATCACAGTAAGTGAACCACGGTCCTTTAAAAGTATTTAGAGACAAGGATTGAATCAGCCTCAAAAGTGCCATCTAGCCTACAACACCACTCCAAAATGAATGAGACCCTTCAATAGCAGTCACCTAGCACCGTACACGGATTATACCCGACTCAGTAAAAAACAGCAAAGTCAGATGCAGCAGCACGCACAACATGCACAGTGTCCACAGCGTGCACTTACAAATATGCACATACTGTAATGTGCACGTATAATAAATGACAGTTACTTGTTATAGTGCTTCAGTATTTTAATTAACAACATTATGCAGCTCATCAGCTAATTGAAAGTCAAGCCATGAATGTGCTGAGTCAGCAACCAAATGTATGGTGATATATGTGTGAAATAACCTGATGATGCAAATGTTCAAATATTGGATGGTATTATGCATCACCATCCTGCAGTCTGACATTTTATATAAACATGTTAATGCCTTTTATTTGTTGTTGCTGAAATATCTCAACATCTAATTGATTGCCAGAAAGATTTATACCAATATCCACGATCCTCAGTGGACGGACCAGAGTTTGAATATCAAATTGTGAAGTGAAATATTTTAGCATATACCGGATGGATTGGCACAAAGTGTTGTACAGGTATTCATTGTATTCAGATGATGTGTCCCAGTGCCACCTGCAGCTTGGCATTTGTGATTTTGCTGAAATGTCTTGCCAACTGAAATTTATTGCAGGCATTAACGTTGCCCTCATTGTAACTTGTAACATTGTGATTGAGCGAGATACTAACATAACTTAATGCAAAAACACACATACAAATGCTGCAAAGAGCAAGATTTATTATTACTCTCAGCGCCTCTGACAATCATGCCTACAGATATAAACTGTCTATTACAGAGAACGAGAAGCATAAGCATGCAGCAGAAGGCCAACCTTTCTTTTACATTAACATTGTTGTCTGTCATTGTAATAATCACATCAAAACTCTTTTGAAATGCTGCTTTTCCAGAAGCATTAGGAACTTCTATGGACTCTCCACACTCCTCCAGCTCCACCGTGATGCTCTGCATGGTCAACTGAACTGACATATGTAGATTTATAATATTTATAGTATAATCAATATAACAGTATCTCATACAGTGGCATATGTGCTCTGTGCTCATATGGGCAGAATAAAAATGGGAAAAAATAAATAAATAAATAAAAACACCCAAACCCAGCCAACACTGACTTGCTTGCAGACTTCTAACTGTGAACTCCTGACTTCTCCTCAAGTGTGTCCATCAGGTCACATTTCCAGAGTTTCCTTTGGTTTTTGACCGAATGCCTCCAAAACTACTGACGTTCCCATCAGCCTCAGCTGTACTCTGTGTTTAGTACTAAATCGCAAATCTTTGCATGCTGACATACTAAACTAAGGCGGTGAACATGGAAAATATCATCCCCGCTAAACGTCAACATCATGTTAACATACTGACATTAGCATTTAGCTCAAGCACAGAAGAACCTCAGAGAGCCGGGAGCATGCCTGTCGGTGAATACACGTTACATAATGCGTCAGAGTACATTGTCTGGTATTTTGGTATTTACGATGCATACTAACATGATAGTGCCATGGAGAATATGAAAAGGCATGTTAATGTTATTCATGGCCTTGACAAATGCAAATAAGAACAAACTATGACACGCTGCATGTTTCTTTTGCTTCCTACTGTACTGCTTACATATGAGACATATAACCTATGGCACGGTGTCAAACAGTGCAAATTAAAAGCTTTTAAGTGCCTCCTCGTGCTCATTAGCATAAGCACTGAATGACGGGGGCTGTGGCAGCTCCTTAGAAGACAGAGATAACCTCCTGGAATGACAAGCCTTGAACTTCACCTCTCGAAGGGATATGGCAGAGACAGAGGGAGCGATCTCAGCTGCTGTTTGAATGAGGGCACCTGGTGTGGGCCGTTGTTCTATCAACCCCTCCCACTGAGCCTTTAAATCTCATCCACTTCATGAGAGTCACGTCTTCACTTAGATAATGAATTATGGATCCCGGCCAGGGTGATATTCAATTTTAGATGAACTGCGTATCTTCATTTGGTGACAGTGCCACCGCTGCCATAAGGGACAATCCCTTCTCGGCAGCATGAACCCAGATACAGAGGAAAAGCTCATTACCATCTATATTCATGATGGGGACTTATGCAGCGCACGCATGCTGTGTGCATGCGTTGCACTCGCGCTGTTTAAGTACCATAAATGTGTGTGTGTGCGTGTGTGTGCCGTTTGTATATGGGAGCATCGGTGCTTGCGCAGGAATGGGAGAATTGAACATTTGCTCAACTCTGGAGCAGGCAGGTTAATTCTGCATGGTGTTTCTAAATGGGGAGGGGAAGATAGAAGTCACTGTAGTCGCTACAGAATGCACCCGGCTGTTGTTCCTTCTGCCTGAATACACATGAGTGGCCAGACTGATCTTTCTCCTGCTCTTTCTGTGCAGAAAAAGACTAAGATGCTGAACACAGACATGTATAGTACATTTATGAGAACATGGGCCAATAGTCTGTCTGAAGGTTCAGTGGAGCGTTAGGAAATAAAAAAACAAAAACACTGTGACGAGTGGCCTTCTACTGCTGAGCCAGTGCTACACTCCACTGTAGATGCTGAGCTCAGTTCATAGAAATGCACCTATTGTATTGGTGCTTGTTTTTGTTGCTACATTACGGCTATTATTTCGCCAAAGTGATCGGCTAAAAATAGGCTGGCATTTTAAAGATTAAAAGGGTGTTGCATAATGCTATATGACTTGAGCTGCAAGGAAATTAGATGGCAACAACGTCACAGATCTTAAAATCGTTGTCACATGGGCTGTGTTTTCCGCCTCTGTTTGCAAAGAAAAAAAAAATGCTCTCAGATACAAAGTGCTCAGGCTGTTTAGCTCTGTGGCTCTGTAATAACAATAAGTTAAGTAATAACAATGTGATAATAAATATGTATATATATACATATCTATTTAAAGGAGCTCTCTGGAGTTTTAACTCATTATAAAACAGTTTCAAATGAAAACTAATTGTCTATATGATCCACATGAGCAAATGAGACCAGCAGCAAGACGACTGTTTCTATTAGTATCTATTAGTTATTCTTAATGTTTGCCATCTTGCTGGGGGCTGGGGTTTGCTCTGGCTGAATCGAAGTTGCTCCAGCCGCTGACTGAAGGTCTAGCCATGCAGCTGCATGCAAAGACGCCAGTTCTAACAGTGTGGATCAATCAAACCAAAACATCCAACTTGGATTTCTCATGAAAATAGGACACTGACTCTGAAGTTGAAGCTGCACTGACAGGACTCCCTGACAGTATTTTAAAGTGAATTATGTATGAAGGCCCTGGTATACTTTCTTTGAACATTTACACACACACTTGCTTACACTTACTCACCTACATGTATACAGAGACAGTCAAATCCACATTCTAGGTACTTGTACTTCTGGAAAATACTGTACAGCTTTAGTTACTTTATGGATTTAAAGAACCCAGCAGGTTATACGAGTACAGTTCAAATGATGAATCAATTACTGAAAGAAGAATAATTAGCAGCTATTTTGATAACTGCTGATATAATACATAATAATTAATCAGACAGAGGGGCCATTTTTCTTTTTTACAGTCACATTATGATCATTTTTGTATTTTTCTCTACAGTTTGGTACTTAAATAAAGAATCTGAACACTTTCTCCACCACCATTGTATAAAGGTGCTCAAACAGTACATACAAAGGCTGTGTGTGTGTGTGTGTGTGTGTGTGTGTGTGTGTGTGTGTATATATATATATGTATGTATGTAGTCCAGACATACACAAGTACCCCCACATTCACACAAGCACAACACATGCAGCCGTTTTAAGTGACAAAGCATTGTCCTTGGATGCTCACGCACACTTTGCCGCAATGTATTTAAGCAGACCTCCTTGCTGTCATGCTGCAGTAGTGCAGTCTACTCATTATCTTGTGTCATGTGACAGCATCTCTGAATCATTTGGCCCTGGGAGCTGAACCAAAAGGGGAAAAAACTCACAGCCGCCACTAAACTCAGATGACAGGGAAAGCGAGCAAAAACAATGTCCTTGTCCCTCCACGGATTACATAAGAAATTCCACCGATGTCAATCACGCACTAATAGGCACTGTCCTCCAGAGACTTTTTCTCTGTAGAAAAATAGGTAGAGCAGCACTCAGAATGTGTTTGGCAGAAGCGAGCATGCATGTCTGTGTACGCGTGAGCATGCAATGACTCCATTTAGAGTCTCTTCATTTTAATTTAGATATGTTAACCCTGTCAGCATAATAAAGTCTATTCTTAAATTCTCTGTGCGCGACAGATCCTTTTAACAGGCTCTCAAATCCTGAGCTGTATGTCAAAATAAGCCCAGGATGAATGGGATCTGATGTCATCTGTCAAGGGTTAGAGGGAGAAAGTAGAACCAGAGTGCAGAGGTGGTTCAAGGATAACGCATAACAAAAGCTGGTGAAGAAGGTCAGCTTTTAGGATCAACAATACCAAAAAGAAATCCAAGAAAATCTAACAATACCTCTCCTCTTATCTCCTCTAAACATAAATCATAGTGATACTGCAATTACTGCGCAGTAAGTTGACTGACATTTGAGAGGACATCTTAGCATCTACTGGATGGACATGTACTGTCAGTGTATGTGGTGCTCTACCAGAACCAGCTTAGCTCTGTATTGTTTATGAAGAGATTTTTTTGTGTCTCCCTTAATTACATGTCCAAGCAATTTAGGAGTCTGTTCTGTCCATTCAACACTTGGGAGGTACGTAACTTAGCTTGCTAAAGATAACGCTGGTTCCAGCTTAACGGCCCTTTTCATTCATGTTATTTCAGCACGGGTGACTCTCTTTCATGTTTCATGTGGTGATGACAGCAAGTGACCAGACTTTCAAAAACCCCAGGCAGCTGTCAGTCCTGTGACCTCAGCATGTACGTTTCACCGTGACTCAACCCATGACGCAGACTAACTAATGTACAGTGTTGCAGAGTAATGCAGTGAGTGCTCAAATCACAAATGAGACTTCGTTGTCGTCGAAAAACCGAAACTATTTTCTACGGAGACTTTGAGCGGTCACATGTTTTTTTTTCAAGCTTGTGCTCTAGAGCAAAATAGTTTTTCCTTTTCTCCTTTATAATTTTGACTAAACAAATACACTAATGAAACAAACTCAGAGGTGATGCAGAATCTTTAGCAAAAATGAATTTCAATTTCTTCGACTTTAACGATATTAAAGCTGGTGATGTATCTCAGATTTGCGGGTGTTGAATTATTATTACAGCTTCTGCTGGACAAACAATGACAATGTGACCGACTAATACGGCACAGTGGTGGAAAATGCTGGATAACTGTGAATAATTAGGGCCTTCTTTGAAAGCTAAATATCTGCACAATGCAGAATGAGTAAAGATAAAACATGTCTAAAAACATAATACCAACCTAATATAATACAATTTATCTGATATCTCATTTCAAAATTAAATCAGTTTATTCTAATGGGCACTCCAACAAATAACCTCTGTACTGTACCTCTCTATCTATCATCCATATAGTGCATGTTACTGTAAGAGTCCAGTTTTTCTTTTTTTCCACCAATAAATCCTGGACATCAGCAAAAACATATGGACATAAAGCAACTGTTTAACCATCTGGTCTGTGTGTATTCTATTATCTCAATCATCTAAATGCAAGGCAGGATGATATCAGTGACGGCAGACTCAATGAACCAGAATCTGAGAGAGAGAGAGAGAAAGAGAGAAGGCACATGACACTGGAGGACATGACAGCAAACTGCAAACAGCTTAGCAACATCAAGGCGCTGCACAGGCGTCACGCTGATCAGTTACATCATGAACAGAAATATATGGCACCAACTTCTGTGGTTCAACGAGGACAAGAAAGCAGGAAGCAGCAGCACAAACCGATGAGCCAGGCACCGCGGGTGGTCACGGGGAGAGATGGAAGCGCATTGTGATTTTTTTTTTTTTTTTTTTGAACAAACCAGTTTCAGCACATGAATTTTGTTGGGGTTTGTAAAATGAACACAACGAAAATCGCTCTAATAATTGTCTTTAGTGTAACAGCATGAGCCACTAATAGATCACTCAGAGAAGAAGAGGACGTGGTGGTGAAATGGCAGTCCTCTTAAAAGATGCAGCACGTTTTCCCAGTCTCGCCTACAGTGCGTGGTGCTAGAGGGCATTAACAGCCCGCAAAGCAAGCTTCGATGATTTTTCGCTGGCCTGCCTGTTTGTGCTTGGCTAGGGAGAAACTTCCACATGCTGCAAGTATCGCTGAAATAGCTAATAAATAAACACTGTATAGCAGACGCACTGGTGATTGAACAGCCTTGACAGATTTAACAGGCTGTTTGCTTCCTCTTTCCAAATGACAGTCAATATTAATTATTAAGATTATGACCATAATTGCCCCTAAACTAAAATTTTAATCATTGCAACCACAACGACAAAGCTCCCCTGCCTTTAACAAAGTCGATGTTCTAACCCAAACCACGATGTTTCCCTATAAAACTAACCAGGTTCTGTTTGAGTCAAAATACAACCCAACCCAACCATAATGGTTGTCACCTCATAAAAAATCATTTTTTTCCAACTGTGATTTGTAACAGTTTTGGATGGCACGACAGAACTTGGTTTAACTTTTCCTCAGTGAACTTTGATGAGCAACGCAGCAGATTCTCTACAAGCACAAACTACATTAAACATATCATCAATGGAAACACTGGGATTGACTTTGACTACAATTAGTCTCTTAAAACTCTTCCAGGTCTTCGTTATATTATATTTCAAGTCTTTTTCTTTTTTTTCAGACCTGAGAATTCAGCAGGGTTCACTGAAGTGTGAAAGGGGTTGTCACATCCAGGTGACGCCGAGGAAAGTGGCCTCTGCTGCGCTGGGACTGGCATTCGCTGCAAGCATGCTCCAGCACGAGCCCCTTGGGGTCTGTACCTGATACGAAAGCCATCCTCTTTGCACATTCACGCCGAATAACATCATCGGTTGGACGTGTCACATTGCGTCATGCATCGGTGCGTCGGCTATGACTCTTGACAGACAGAGGAAGGGCTGTCTTTGTCTGCAGGTGAAACACGAGTTGTACAGCACACGTGATTACAGTAGATGTAGTAAGCCAGATGCACTACAAAGCACAGCTAAGCTAGTTAAGCTGCATCTCATTCATTTGGATGAGGAAATGAAATTTATGGGCCTTACTACTCTGCCAAGTCACTTCTCTATTAATCAAGCTGTCTCTAAGTCTTTTTCTTTTTTTTTTGTCTGAAAATGTCTATTTGTAACGTTGGTTCTTCTGTCACATGTACTCCGGAGCCTATTAGTGGAACAAGGCCATCTTCTTGTAAACATATCCATCTGTCAGAGATGAGATTAAATCCAAACAAATGTGACTTCTTTATCATCGATGCGTCATCCATTCTGTAAACTAGTAATCAGCTGCATCAACAGGTCTATCGTTGCATTTAAAGGTCTGTAACTTCCAGACGATCAGATACACCCTCACCAACGCCCCGATTTGCAATGAGTCGGGGGCGTAGGAGCGTGTTGCTTTGGATTTTCTTCTTCTTCCTCTCCTTTCTTCTTTTTTAAGTTATATTATCAACATGTTGCCAACAAAAGAATATTAAGAAACACTTAAAACATGTCAATTGTTATATACAGCAGCTATAAAGTATAAAGCTGGTATTATCTTATCCTTTTACCCCTCACCAACAATTATCCCCAATTATCGTCCTGCAACAAAATACCTAAATATGAAAGGTCACCAAATAAACCTACATGGCTCTTTCACATGTTCAGGCTGTTGCTATACAAATACTTCTTACCAAGATATTATATTATATTCATACAAGTAATATAATATAAAAAGCTTTTTCTTTAAAAAGAGTTTCACATTTTTCAAATACGTCTAAATATTCAATGACATGCAATGTGAGAATATAAAGGATTTTTAGCCAAACTAGTCTCACAGTTCTAACACTAGCATGGCTTTAAACTGTAGCCACATTCCTCGTCGATTAGTTTGCAATTTTAATGCTTTATTACTACCATGTGCCTTTAAATGAATTCATCTCTTTTTCTCCAGTTTGACCTTCTGGATCTTATTTCATGTTTCACTCGTACCTGAAGCAATAAATCCCCAACTTTTTTTTATGCCGTACTGTTTTCCATCTGTTTCAACAGGACAGATAACAGCTGATACTGGCTCCATCAAGCTACAAGTAGACTCCATCACCACTCGGTCGCTCCGCCACACTAACCACTCTCACTCTCTGTCCTTGCACTAAAGACAAACCCCCTCTGAACAAATGTCTGCCAAGGGGCTTCTAGAGGACAATACCCAGGAGATGGCTGTGAACATCTTATTGATCTGATGGTGAGATCAAGCCTGAGTGGCCAGCCTGAAGTCTGAACCGCCGCGTCCATGACCACAGGAACTGCATGCAACCTTCGACACAGCAAAAGACATGATAAATAGAGGAGAATCCATCTCCTTGGGGTGCAATCCTCTTAAACTGGTCAATTTTCCACAGCAACATTTATGAAACCTCGGTCAATATCACTGACAAAGTGAAGAAGGGCTTATGCCATTAAAGCCTGGATAGCATCACACATAAATCTTACTCACAGTGGCAAGGTGGTCAAAAAAAGGCTTGATAAATGAAGTGATACGAGTGTCCTCTAAAATGCTTTAAGTTTATTGTATCAGGGCGAGGTTGTGGCCGTGTGGGTGGGTGAGTGGGTATCCATTTCAGGTGAGCCAGGAGGCCTGGAGTATCAGCTGCAGCCATGCACTTCTCATTACTCTGGTCAGCCTGCTGTGAGCCCTCCATCACACACAGCCATCATGCTGCTGTCAGGCCAGCTGCACCAAAACACACACACACACTCACACACATTCACACACACACACACACACACACAGGAGGAGTGTTCAGTAACACAGCTTATCACCGAGCCTTTCGCGCCAAGAGCTACTGTCAGAAACTAAGATCAACTGCATCAGCAGCGCTCACATACGTCATGAGAGAAATCTTAATCGCTAAATTGATGCATAGTCGCTGGACTTCCACTGGATTGCTGTCTGCACCGCTAAGTTATAGCTTCGAGTTGGAATAGTAAACACAAATTGGACAGTGACCGATGTCCTAATCAATACAAATCATCTGTGCATTATGACCAGCATTACAAATATAGTGTGGAAGAATTCATTACACTGTTTGTAATTGGAATAATCTCATCAATTGATTCATTGCAATTTACTGATTCACTATTATCCTTTAAAACAGCTTTGATTAAGTCATTTAATAAAGTGAAACTATTTCACTCATTCTGTTTACATATTTCAGTGGTAAATGTCTTAGTTAAAGGTGAGTGGCTCATATCCTGTTTAACAATATCCTGATTCCCTGATTTTGATTCAGTGCTTTCTCATTAGTGTTGTTCCTAGTCCAGGCAGATGTTTTCAAGGAAATGGCTCTGATAAACTTAGTTAGCAACTGGTGGAGCATTAAGCAGCTAAAGAGAGAGATATTTCCCTCTGAAGTTGGTGGAGACCAAAGCAGAACTAAAAAGGAGCTAAAACTACAGTGAATATTAGATCCTTGTTCACTGGATGGTGAGAAACATGCCTCCAGATTAATAGTAGTGTTCTTCTGTAACTGCTGGATGTCTGAATAAGAAACTGTTCATATCAACTTTATGAGGTGATAGTGTATCAATATTGTGTCGACAGCTTGTTTCCACTGGGTTGGTGCAGGTTTGATATATGTTTTAAAGACAAAGGTTGGGAACAATTTAATGTACAGCTGGATTAAACCAATTTACTGTTGTCTTTGAAAAACTGTACATACGAATATTAACTACATTACATTCATTTTAAATAATTTATAAATGTTATGTTCTTTAAACCTGTCAGGTTTTGGAAGTAACTTTGGCCTGTGCTGAGAGAGTACGCTGGCTGAAGAAACTTTCATTTCAGGGAGATCAAACAATACCGACACACACAGGAAACATGTATATTGATATTACTGTATATCATACACATCATTTATGGGGATTACATGTGCTAAGGCCATGAATCTGCATGACTCAAATATCTTGAATGGCTGAAAAGTTGATTAGGTGACTGATGAGGCTCTCTCTTTTTTAAGGGCAGACTTAAAACAAGAACTCTGCCAAAGGAATTCAATTAATTTAGCCCTTTTTGTAGGATCTGGCATTGTCGTCTGACATTAAGACCACACAGCGCCACCCTTGGCCTTTCATAGGCTTAAAGCGAAATTTGATATTGAGGGGATTACAAACCGAAGAATAGTGATAAACCATTTTCATTGCTCTAATACCAATAATCAAAGAAAAGGGAACAGCTGTGTGCCGAAATCTCAAAGTGGCATTGGCTTAAACTAGTAATCTGACAGCTATTGTTACTGCAGTTATTCCACACTTGGGCTTCAGCCATGTGTACAGCCATTTTGTACAGAGTGTAGAGAACAAGCCAATTTCTTGCTTCCAGTAGCTGAATATGTGCCTCTGTTTGATTATTAATTAATTTCTTTCATTGCATGTCTTCTATTATGTAGAGGAATAACATCTGGAAACGTGTCTGCAAACACTGAAACAAAATCAAATATAAATGGGGCTGTATATCCGATTAACTATTCAGCACTGTCGCTGATGACATATGGACCTTCAGTTGTGTTATGTCTTCTTTTTGTTGTCAAGCATATGTATGACAGAATTGTAGCTTTATTAAAAACTGCATACAATCATTTTGTTCATTACTGATCACATCAATATACATGCAGTATTTATGATGTGTTCACTGTTGGGTGTTTTTCATTTGGCCTTTAAGAGTCACATTTTTCTATGCTCGGCACAGTGGAAGGGGAGGGAAAGTGTTTTTTTGATTGAGTAACTGCAAAGTCTGGCTGCAAGGAATAATTCCTGACATCAGCACTACCCGTTGATCACGTCAAATAACAGGCTGTGAGTCAGCTAGCTGGCTGGCTAGTTAGTTAGAGGGTAATGATTCAGATTTACTTCCGAGGCAAACTTAAAATGTATGTATATCATGCAGAGGTTTCTGCTGGTGAGCAAATTTGCTGGAACCAGAGGATGATACATTAAGTGATAAGAGGGCTGGTTAAAAAAACAAGAGGGATTTGTCTGTGTTATCTCTAATCTGTTAGCAGGTGCTGAGAAGATAAAGGGGTTACTTAGTTAAGCTTTGAGAGAAAATTAATGAAGTAAAATCACAAAAAAATATTTTAGGCCGTCAAATGTAATCAAACAGAACTAGTCTCTAAACATACCGTGTAATTTTCGAAAGGTGACTTTTGGATGCTGTTAAAAAGTTCTGATTAAAGGTTTTACAAATAGGGAACAAGAGACGAATTGTCTTTTTTCCCTTGACTGTGATTACTGATGGTCTCGGTCAGGTGGGATCATGTACCACTGGGATGAGAGCTGCCATATGTCATGGAGAAAAAAATAATAATGTTCGCTATTAGCATACCAAACACCAAGCACATAAATAATGCAAAAGTTACAGTTTCTTTGTTCAAGGATACATCACTCAGAAGCGGCGATCAGCATTTTGGGTGCCAGCATGCTGAAAAGTCTTTGATATTAAAATGCTGAATGCAAATCTTGACCACATGTTGAGCCAGGGGGGAGGCCTTGATCTTGGAACAAAGCGGGCTCAATCAATGGAGGAGGTGTCCCATGAATCAAACCCGGCCAGAACCGACACTGATGAGTTTTGGACAATTGATTTCCTTGTGCATTTTTCTCAGGTTTTTCTCAGCCTCTGCACCCTTAAGTATAATTTAAAACAGGACTTACAGGCAAGGTGTCGAGGCCCAACTGACCATTGTTTAAACCTCCTCCCCTCTTAGTTAAGATTACGTTTTCTAATTTCACACAGCACTTGTACAGTTTATGTGGCAGCACTATCGGTAAAAAAAATATCTATTATAAACAACAAGTCTTCTCATTTCTAGTCGGTGACTGTCGATTTAGCTGGTGAAGGTATCATATCACCTGCCAGATCTGTTGCATTTATAGATGATGTGATACATTATGTACAATGATGTGTGTTTTATTTATGTGTATTCACACACACACACACACACACACACACACACACACACACACACACACACACACACACACACATACATACATACATATATACATTATTGTATATATAAGCTTTAATAGGCAATGATGTTCACTGCTTGGCCAGCTTGTACAGCACCACGTACACTTTGACATCTAATTTCTGACAGGTTGCTAAGCTGCAGTAACTGTTTGGGGTACGGCTAACATTCAAGAGAAAAAAATCTGCCCCCATGTTCGTCTTCATCAGCACCAGGAATGGCAGCATCATTTAGATCGCTGTGTGATGATGAAAGATGCCAACAGGAACTAATAACTGACACCAACGACCTCCTCACCGTACCACAGGGACCAGTATTTCAGCTGACACTTCGTCTGTGGCGTACACCTGTTCGGCCGAGTCTGCTCTGCCTTTAAGGCTTCAGCTTGTGACAAATGAGCCTGTCCCGCCCTGTTTACCCCCAGGAGTCGCTAACACCGCTAATTTCAAGCCCAGGCCTCCCTAATTTTTAAATACATTTTCTGCCAGGTGTTTACTTTTTCCATTTCTTCCAGGCTACTGCTAACTGCGAGATGAGGAAGAGGGGAGCATTGCACCCAATTATTTATAAAAAAAAAAAAAACTACATCAATTAAAGCCTCAGTGAAATGAGAAGGGAGTGGAAGAGAAAGTCTGAGTAGAGCTGAAATTTGAGTCGAGTCTCGGCGCGACAGACTCTATGCCAGGATGGCCAGAATGTTAAAAAGGGGGAACAGACAGTAACAAAAGCAGAGACAAGGAGACACGCTTGACAGAAAAAAAAGGACAATGAGAGAAAATAAATGAAGGAGTGTTTAGGATATAAAACTGGGAACAGGGAGCAAAAAATAAAAGTAGGTAAACACAAATGCGTGGGAG
Source organism: Amniataba percoides (assembly GCA_037176925.1). Classification (NCBI taxonomy): domain Eukaryota; kingdom Metazoa; phylum Chordata; class Actinopteri; order Centrarchiformes; family Terapontidae; genus Amniataba; species Amniataba percoides. Next base: position 13,899,793 of record JBAJHX010000041.1, read on the forward strand.
CAGTATAGACAAAAACAATTGTACGGGATGAATGAGAAAATATAAGTGATGAGGCAGCTGCCGCTCGACAGACCTGTCAAGCTTGATGTATGGGCCTCTTATCTACCAGGACCAAATGCATTATCAAAAACACTGAGACAACATGTCAATAGGTCTTAATGTGAGCACACGAGGAGCAAAACCAGTGGGTGTCGGTGTCTCCAAGTTATGCCTGGAAAAGATCTCACTCCCGTGGCGTGCATTACATGGAGCAGGTGCGAGGGGGGTCTGAGAAACCATGACGACTGAAATGTGATGTCTTAAAGTTAGATTTTGAGGGAAATGACAAAACCACACAGCAGGACAATCACAGCACAACAACAAAGCCAAGCATTGTCTACCGGTTTATGCAATATCGCATCAATGAACCTCAAAGTGAGGCTCTAATAATATCAAGTTTCATCTCTGATTCCTTGTGTTGTGTGGCGTTTCTTAAAGCGCGGCAATGCTCGGAATAGATGAGCCAATGCTGCGAAGGCTAAAAACAGAATATTGCATTATCAGGTGACTTTGCAAAGGCAGCGCAGTTTCATCTTATTGTCACGCTGATTGAATGAAGGCCAGGAGTGATGACATAGCAGTGGGGAGTGAGAGGAGAGTTTATCCTCTGGCCTGGAGGAGGGACAAAGGACAATGGCTCTAAGTGCACAGAGAAAGAGTATATAAACATCTCTCTGCTCAGCTCTTTTCTATGCTTATACAATCGTCCTTTTCCTCCCATTCATCGCCTGTATAAACCTTACTTTACGTTTATGCTTTGACCACTGGAATGAGAAAAAGAAGGGAGTGCTTGAGAGCCCGTCAGGCTGAGTTTGAGGTCTCACTGAGCTTCACGATGAAAGTCCAGCAGCCTGGGTGCATTTGACAGTAAATCACAACAGCAATGTTGGTGGAATGTTTTGAGCTTTTTTATTTTTTATTTTTTTTGCTTCATGGGCTTACTGAATGGTTTTGCTTATAGCTTCAACTAGAGATGTTTTAAAGGCTTTTGAGGCCCAAGTCAAGTTCACTCGTCATTGAATAGCAATGACACTGCATTAGAAAATATTACTTTTGAAAGCTGTTAATTGTGTTTTTACTTAGCTGAAGTCAAGTTCCTTTAACACAAAGGCCAAATAATTAAATACTCAAGGTGTGAGCTTAAACCAGTCTTATTCAGTGTTTATTGTTCAGAGACTGTATTTAGTCAAAACACAAGATGTGATTATTTTGCTTTTAAAATGAATAGTTCCAGACCTTTTTTTGGATGATATGCCATAGTTAGGTTTATACCACTGTATGGTAGAAAAGAAGCAGCAGCTAGTAGTTTTCATAGCTTAGCTTAGCATAACATAAACACTTGCCTGGTTCAGTCCAAAGGTTAATAAATCCACAAGCCAGCGCCGCCACTGCTCAGTAATTAACAGGACGTATATCTTGTTTGTTTAATCTGTACAAAGTGTTCAGGTGCAGTGACCTCCTGGAGTGATGCCCTTATAAGGTTGCTAGGCAACATACCCACATAGTCCTTCACACTTCAATTTTGCTCCATCCTGTTTTAATGTATTATCGTCAAGTTTCCAGATTTCTATTTATTACTTCATGATGAAATACTTGTGGGTCCTCTCCCAATCCACAATGTGGTTTGTTCCCATGCAATGATCTGAGATTGCCGACTTCAGGTTTTCTTGGCCGGCGTGTTGTTTTCGTCTCTGTTTGTTTTGGAGTGTGTTCTCCAGAAGTCTCCTTTTCACACTCTTTTCATATCGTCTTCTCCCACCTCCAAAGGCTTAGCCTGTCTCGCAAACGCGCTTTGCTGCGAGAGGAGCTGGATCTTATGAATGACGTCACTTTGCTCCTCGCTGTCAGGTTTGTCCTTGGATCGTATACTGTACTTCACCACCTGTGATACGAACTGAGAAAGGCGGTGGAGCTACAGCCAAAAACCTGTCAGGGTAAACAAACAAACTACGCTAGGCTGTCAGTTTTGTACATGTGAGACTAGGTGAACCTTTTCCAACTACGATTATATCAAAAATTGCGACAGAAATAGGAGATATACACACCGGAGTTACGTCTACATTATTAACCATACTTCAAAATCACACGTCAGCTGCTTGGTTGGTTTTAGAAATGAATTTTTTCGCATTTTGCCTTTATTTGACAGGAAATAGAGGGAGGAGTATGACATGCAATTAAGGTCCTATGATCAGGAATCAAACTACAGGCTCTGATTATTATACAGTATGGGGTATATTGACAATACATAGTAAATTTGTACATTAAATCTTGACTAAAGGAACAGTGTTTTTGCCCTCACATGCAGTTAAATCGTCTTTTTCAGTTGTCTCAATTCATTCTAATGCAGGCTTTGCGGTTTGATAATGATAATAGCCTCTTTCATGTTCCCCGTTCCTTATACATCCATATGAAAACAGGCTTCCCTGCACTGCGCTGCACAACATGCACGTCTTCTTTTGCTTGAATCATGACTCTCAGCTTCTGACTCTCGCCCACATTTCAGTCATCCTTGGGAGGAGACAGAGCTGGCAGCCTCGCATCGGCCATCCAGGGACAATGCGGCAGGCAGGCAGGCAGCAGGCAAGCAGCTCTACTACAGTAGTGGCATGGCAGGTTCAGCTGAAGGAGAGGCACCGACACCCATACTAATGAGACTCTACGCAGCGCAGTGACCAAGCGTATGCAGGAGGATCAGGCAGAAACAATCACACAGTTACCAGAGAGCACACTGCCTCGTGGAAACACCTCCTCTCTCTCCGCCATTCAGAAAAAAAAAAAAAAAAAAACTTATTTGCTCTATTCTCTTTCCATCTCCTCTCAACTTCAAGAACATTTTGACAAATCTGTCGCACGCTAAGCATTCACAGCAACAGAGCCCCGTCAACAAGCACACATCAATCTTGTTACTGCAGGAACAACAACCACTGTTGGCCACTCACTTCAGGAATCTGCTGCAGGCCGAACGCCGACTGTCTGCTGAGGCATTCTTTTACAAATCATTGATAGGAAATGAAATGTTATCATTTTTTCCCCCTTGAGGACTAACAATCTGCATTTGACAGAGTCAAAGAGGTACTTATTTAGTGGTAAAATTGTTTACTAGGCAGGTGTTTGCGCTAGAGCAGCAAGAGAGAAAGACATAAACACCACCTTTCATCTACTAATATCAATATTAAAGGCATGCAAGTTTATATTTTATGAAATGCAATGCTGGTACATTTTATGCAGATTTCAATATATTTATCTGGTGCACTGGTATGACAGCAAAACTAGTTTAAGAGAAAGGCATCTGCACACTGAAGTGATGCTCCAAAGAGATTCATTTAGCACAGCTACATTTTGATCCCATCTTAATCCAGTATATGATATACAAGGAAATTTCTTTTCTTTGTGTAAGCCTGTTTAATCACACTTATACTTCTGAGCTATGTGTCCAAATCTTCTTCAGTAGTGTTTTTTTCTGAGCTAGATGGATTTATTATCCTGCATTCAACTTCATATAACTGTGAGATTTACATATACATATATACATATATACA
>JBAJHX010000041.1:13903470-13917018 GCA_037176925.1 Amniataba percoides
ATCTTATATATATATGGTGTATACAGAATAACATATATATGCTGTAGTCATCAGTAGTCAGTCCTCTAAATCAAACAATAAAATAAGCATTTGTTGATCTGACGCCCCTGTGGGAAAACACGATTTCCTTCTAAACTATTGCTGATGAAAGTGAAGGTTTTATGATGTTCAGCGCAATGGTTGATGTTTGGTTAGGATTAGGCACAAAAACGACTCGATTAGGTTTAGAGAAAGATCATGATTCGGTTTAAAGTTACTATTTAGGACATCATGAGAGCAATAAATAAATGCAATCATTGCTCTATAGCAATCTGACTTTGTTGTATTGGTCATTGGAGGGCTTTGTCACTTTGTTCTGGCACACTTGCTGAAATGATTGTCACTCTTCTTGGAAGGACACTCTTTAATCAATGGTGGGGCAAATCAGGTTTCCAAGTCCATATATGGATCCTCTTTGTCACAGCCAAGTTAACCTGACAAAGACTTGATATTGAAGTGCTGAAGCTGTGCTAAATAAATTAGTACATCAATTGGTTTGAAATGATATTTTTGCTCATCTATTTTGTGTTTTTCTAGTCACAAATATTTGGTATAAGCCACTGACTACAACTAATACAGCCTAATCAGGGCTGAACATTTCCCAGCTTGCATGACAAAGACTAAATGTAGCAGCAGCAGAACATGATGGCATTTACTGTATGTATATGCTTCTTTGTGATGTACAAATCAAAATAGAGGCGAAGAGGATTAGGGGGAGAGATGAAGAGATAGAGGAAGTGAAAGTGCCAACAGTGACCTTTGGGAGCCCTTGCAATTCTCCAGATGAAATTCATTACCAACCCCCAACAGATTAATAAAGAGAGAGATTGCCTCGTGATGACGGACAGATGCGCTCCGTGCAGGTGGCGGATCTGAGACTAACATTAGCTCTGTCATTAGTCAGCTCCTAATGCCTGACTGTGAGTATACCTGCTGAAATGTATAGCATTCAAGAGGAGGGCAGAGCTCCTTTATCAAGAACCTACAGTCATGCTTCCAGACAGGATCCCTTTGGGAGAGGCTGGAACTGCATTACGTCTCCCAGCCATCCTGGATTTGCCCTCCAGCCTCCTGTTAGGCTTTGGAGCATCTTGCTGGCCCGTTACCTGCCAGTCTCCAGGAACAGCTGCCTTCCTCCTGCTGTGAATTATGCAACAGTGGTGTTTACAATGAAGCCTCACTGCCTGTAGAAACACAAACAAGGACGTATAACCTCAGTAGGGTGAGGATGGAGGATGGGCGAGAGTCTGTTCCTGCTGTCTCACAGTAAGCACTGCAAGAATTTACAACAGACAGCTGAGGGTGACCCGCTCATCGACCGACGAGTCACGCGGAAGGACGACAATGAGACCGGAGGTCAAGTCACATTGAAGGAATTTAAGAAATACAGACAGGCTGCAGTGGTGACTGTGAGGCTTAGGTACACAGAAAACACACAAGGCAGCAGAGGAGTTGCAGAACAGTTCTTTGCCTGTGTTGCTAATCCTGCCGCAGTGACAGAGCAATGTAAGTTTCCCTATTACATCACACATCCTCTCTCTAAATCCAGTGAAAACGCACAGCACTGGTGCTGTCCATTAGCCCACGTTAATGAACAGGGAATGGATCAATTTATTAAGTGCTGTGGTTGATGACTAGATACCATTTTGTTTGCTTCAGGCTGGCTTTATCTTCTAAATATTTGTTTTGCAATACTCTGCAACATACGAGGAGACAGCCATGATGAATGAACAGCAGTAATATGACAAGATCGCATGAAGCTGTGTGTTAGCAATTATTCATGCGACTCCGAGCTCTACTTAAACACAACAAGCTCCGCTTTGTGCAACGAGTGTGAAAGCACATGAATGCACCATGAATAATATATATAGACGATAGCGTACTTAAGCAGAGAAACAAAAGGCAGCCATCGTATGTGCTAATGCCGTCGTTGAATTTAAGAGAGTGAAGATGTGACCACATTGTCATGCAAATCTCTTGAAGGGCTAATCGCGAAGATAAAACGGAGAGCGCTCTAGATAGTTTATCAACTTAGTTTGGGAGGATTTTTACTTCAGGGATTGACAGAGACTAAAACACAGTGTTTAGCGAATTGAAACATCCCGAGGCTGACATGTCTGCAACAGAGAAAATACAGTTGTCTCTGTGTGCACTGGTTATATTTGTAAGGTACCGGCAAAGATATATGGAGAAGTTAATATACTAACAGCGAATAGACCGGGTGCACAGAGGACCAAAACTCTTATAAAGAACAAATATAGTAGCGCACCTTGTGTCATGTGGTAAATGTTCTATTTAGCTTCAAGGTTATGGTGAGGGTGAGTGATCATGAGAGTGTTTGTGTTTAGCAGTCCTGGGGGACGTGTTGCATCTATCTGTGAAATGGGAGACAGGCTTCAAATTGCCTCACCGCTGAGGATGACACAGTGCACTATCACTCCTTCCAGCTACAGTCAAAGTTTGTGTGTGTGTGTGTGCGTGCGCGAGTGGGAAGAGGGGATGCGGGTGTGTAATGTCACAGGGTTGAATGTTGTTCTTGACTCTTTGTGGCCCTGACAGTGAAGGGGCTGTGTGGGTGCGCTCGAGAGTCTCTCCTGACCAAATATGGTTGCGAGTTGCCAAAGTAATAAACAAGGCACGGGGGCAGCAAAAAAAACATGTGGAAACCAACGACAAAAGCACATTAAAACCAAGCAGCATGAAGCCATCAAACCTGAAGCATGCATGGGCTGACGTTCCCACAAAGCTTGTGCATGATGGAAGTTTGACTGAATCTGATGAAAGATGGGCATTAAAGCAGATATGAATCAATATTTTCACACTCACCGAGGCTCACATGTCTAGGTAGATGTGAATGGGGCCTCTCAAAGCAACAAACCCATCATGAAATTATCACTTCATCCTCATCCAAAGCTCATTGTTAAATATTATATTATTATAATCAAAGTGCATTTGCTGCCTAAACAGTCACACATATGACTTAGGTTGCAAACACATTTCTCTAGTGTCAAATTCTTGCATGTTGTACGTTCACTATCAGACTATGACTTGTGTTGCAGAAGCACAGTTTCCTTCATTAAAAAAACATCACTAAGCATAATCCAGGCAGAAATAATGTTACACTAAAACATTTTTGGCATAACAAGTTATTAGTAGGATGTGACATCATTTCTAGGAGGCAGGGGTGTCACAACTTGCACATATTGTTGATGGCCTGGCATGGCAGCGCACACTGTATTTGAAAGTTATGATGCTCCTGCAGTTTTTGAACTTTTCTGTTATCTCAAGCTATGCCAGTGACTTCACGTTATTATGCAAGATCTTGACACTGTGCGCAGGCAGGATTAAGTCAAAGCAAAGCCATGGTGTGATTTCCCAGTCTCCAACTCAAGCTTAGTTTAATCTGCAGTTCACAAAAGGGCTACAGTATTCCTTCCTGAAATCCTCCACTCAAATGTCCGTGTGCGTATGTGTCAGTGAAAGTGCCAAATCAGCCAGTTGAACCACTATGTACTACCAAGTTAATGTGGACGGTAAATGCAAGTTGAAGTGAGGTAAGATTTTTTTTGTCGGTAGTTGAGTTTGATGCCATCTGCACATTCGTGACGTGACAGCTGTGCGCTGTGTGCACCCTCCACACGCAGCATTCTGATGTGTGTTTTATTTGTGAGTGTTTTTTTGGTAAATTATTTAATGGGAGCATGTTACTGACTGCCGGGTTTCTGCTGTTGCTGTAGAGACACATTAACATATTAAAAAGGTCGACGTCCTCCTTGAGAAATAGTAGGTTCTTTAAAATTAAAAGCCTAATAATGAGAGAGGAGCATTTTTTAGCACATGAAGACCTAGATTTTTTATTTTTTTTGTACTCTATGACAGCCTCCTCTGGTGAATGTGGGTTGAAGCGGCTAATCACAAAGGCGTGAGGAACTCTCACAGTCCAGCTGTTATGTTTTGTATGCCATATGTCCAGTTCAGGGAAAAACTGTTAGCTCAAGTTTAACATTCAAATACAGAGACTCTGGTCTTTGTGATTCTTGTCTCTTTATTTAGTCTGATCATTTATTGAATTAAATTTCTGTACTATTAGGGTTAGGCTACTATCATGAGAGTAGTAGAGTAGTTTTCTTTTAATAGATATCTGTTTTAGATATTTTATTAGCTTTATAAATTATGTCATAATCCACAGATTATATCCACTACCAATGCAGGAAGTAGTCTGTTCTTTGTGTATCAAATGTAAAAGTGGGGTTGGGGTTAGTGTTGGGATGGGGGTGTTGGGGTTGGTGATGGTGGTGTTTAACCAAGTGTGTTTATTGCCTTGCATGACTTAAGGTTTAAGACTTAAGAGTTTTAATAAACCAAACCACATTTTTTGTTACATTGATTTCATATGTAGTAACCGTGTGCCTGTGTCAGCGTTTTGAGTGGTTGTCACCATTCAAGTGCTGGAACCAGATAACTTACCAACTACAAAGGACCCACGGGAAACTGGCACATGCATGTAATCCTGTGCAATTTTATTTCACTCATACCAGCCTCATTGTTTGCTCTCTTTGGCCTGAACATCGCTCCTGCTTCGCATTAAAAGCGCTCAACTGGCAAAATATGGGGTGGCATTTATTGTGAAGCAGCCACAGGAAACTAAAAGTGTTTGCTACTAGAGTAAATACTAATGTTCATTTATCAAAGATGCATTGACAAAACAAAGACAAGAGTCATTCTGCTTTTAATTTATGAAAGAATAATGGAATAGAGAGGTGCAGGCACAGCAAGATGTAAGATAAAAAGCTGCAGGCAACAGACTGCACGCCTCCAACTCCTCAGCAAAGTAACCAACTTCACTGTCTTCTGCTGTTAAGTGGAAAACTACTCACACTATATGTTACAAGGAATAAGATTGTATTCATTTTTGACTGACTTTATTACCTAAGAAATAAAGCTTTATTTACACCATAAACAAATACGCAAGCTGCCTCTCTGTTGTATTTATGAAAAAATAGCTTCTCTAGGAATGTTTGCTGTAGCAGCAAACCACACTTGGTGTTACCACGGAAACCGCAGGTGTCGCCAAATCAAAAAAATAAACAAAAAAAAAGTAGAGTAGTCTGATATCTACGTTCTTGTCTGGCAAACTTCTAATATTCACAGAATAAAGAGAATCTGTAAAATCCAGCCAAGAGTTGATGCTGTTTTTGATGTTTTTGTACCTTAAATATCTTTTGGAATTAAAATGAATTCAGCCTATTATTTATTTCAGCAAAAAGGCTTATTTTTTGCTTAAAAATGCAACCACAGGCACATTTACAGATCTACACGGGTCCTGGTCAGAGGGGTGTTAATTATCTCTATTGACATGTGCGACCCTGATACTGGTACGAGTGCGTGAAATAATGTTGACCCATGCGTGTCAAAAGGTGAGAACACTCCTCTGGTGTGCTGAGTGAGAAGTGGCGACGGCAAGAGGCGTGATAACACGAGACGCCGTGTCCATATGGCGCTCAGGGGCCCGGGGGCGGTGACACGGGCACACCCGGGGTCAGGTCGTGGTGTGAGCGAATGTAATCGACGGCAGAAGCCAGAAGGCAGACATCACATGGTGTTAATCTTCAGAAGGCCCAGATCTGCTCTCTGACTCTCTATCAGGCCCACTGTCTGTGCACGCTGACGCCCTTATGGTGAAGCGACACGTGGACATTTCAGTCAAGACAACCAATCACTCGTCAGAGAGTAAAATATATGAAACAAATGATGACCCAATAAATTTGACTTAGCATTTATAAGAGGGAATCTTGCTGCAGGCAGCTGGAGGCAGGAATTGATTTTTCCCCTGCATGATGCTAGAAGAGTTCATAATAACTCCCAACAAAGTGCCATTTTTCCTTCCGTCTTTTCTGCATGCTTGTGTTTCGTTTACCACAGTGTTCCCACACGCTCGGCCATTAACACATTAAAGTCAATATGAGACTGTTTCTCCGTCATCCTGCAGCTCCCTGGAATATGCATGTGAATTTAATTTGGACCTGCCTGAGGGAAGCAGGTTTCCAATGGGCGAAATCTGTTTTGAACACCAGTTTTCTTATATTTACAAGGAAGTAATTAAAGCCAACTTGTGATTCAAGGGCAGCGGATATTGCAGTGAAACCCTGCGAGCTCTGTCCCTGTCCAAAAAAGTATTTTTATATACACACACACACAACCACCCACAGACACAATCACCAAGAACTGCCCCAGAAATTCAAGCGAAGGTTATAGAAATTCTCTTTGTAGTCGCAAAACAAAATATCCCTAAGCTTTGAATATCACCCTGCATTATTTCCGCAGCATCCTCGGCGCCGTTCTGTGTTGCCTCTTCTTTCACACAACAAATGCCTCTCAGTCATGTTAGGCCGCTTTTATTTTTTGTCCATAACAATTACTTTTAAACCGCATATGATCGCAAACTGGAAGCAGAACAAATAAACCAAATCTTCATCAAGTGTTTATTCAACTTTCCGTTTCACTTCAGCTCAATTTTTACTGCTTCCTGTCCCGAGGAAGCTGCTGTTATTCTCTGGATGCTAATGTAAAAAAAAAAAAATGGACCGCCGTGAAAATGTTGGCATGAACAAACAGCTGTTGCTGGGATCTTCCCCGCGTTGGACACACGAGACACAATTAATCACCAGGGGACACGGACTCATTAATTGCTGTGCGCTGATTAATTGTCCCTGGTGAGGAACGTTCAGCTTAACATGCAAATTTGTGTCAGAGGATCCATTCAGCGGCGCGGCCCAGGCAGGGACTTATTGTAAAATGACACATGCAGGGAGATAACAAGACGCTTGTCAAGGGGCCTACTGTAAAACAGTTGTTTCTATTTTCAGCTCTTATACAAGAAGTGGAAAATGTGAGATGTTACAACTCGGATTTGACGAATAGCGAAAGAGGGCTGCAGGAGAGCGAGAGAGAGAGAGAGAGAGTCCTTTGGTGTGACGTGGAGGACTGTTTACTTTTTGATTTGCTTTGTCCTTCTTTGCTTTTTTGTTGTTGTTTTTTTTGCATTAAAACAAACCTCTAAACTGGAGGAGAAGTGAGGAGAGGATTTGACAAGAAAGGAGATGAAAGAACAAAAGAAGAGGAGGAGGAGGAGGAGGAGGAGGAGGAGGTGAGATGAAAGGAGAGGAGAAAAAGCTCAGGAGAGGAGAAGTAAGAAGAGGGAGTAGAACGGATGCGGCAAGAGAGGAGACGAAAGGATGAAAGAGGAGGAGAGGAGTTGGGAAGAGGAGCAGAGAAGAGAGCGTAGGGAGGAGATGAGGAGAGGAGACGAGATGAAAGGAGAGGAGGATACCACGGGAGAGGAGGAGATGAGATGACAGGAGAGGAGACAAAGGGATGAAAGAGGAAGAGGAGAGGAGGAGGAGATGAGAGGGAGCAGGGAGGAGGTGAGAGGACAAAAGGAGAGGAGAGAGGACAAGGAAGGATGAAAGGAGAGGAGGGGAAGAGGAGACGAAAGGAGTGGAATGAGGAGGAGGGAAAATAAGGGAAGAGGTGGGAGAGGAAAGGGAGGGAAGAGGAGAGAAAAGAACTGGGGAGGAGACACACCAGAGAGGAGGAAAAGGACGCAAAAGGACGAAGGAGGAGGGCAAGATGAAAGCAGAGGAGAGAAAGAACAGGAAAGGAAAGAAGAGGTGAAGAGAGGAGAAAGAGGGAGAAAAACAAGAAGGCGACCCGATGGCAGGAAAGGTCACCGACTCAGCATCAGAGGAGCACTCTAATCACCTCCGAACACTTCATCAGCTCCTGCAGGAGACAGGACGGAGAGCGCGGCACCAGCCAAGGTCGCGAAATCTTCCCTTCCCCTTCGGTCGAAGTAGCGCAGAGTTGTGACAATCGTCCTCCTCCGCCATGAAACTGCACCATTTGGCCCTCTGCGTTTGAGCCCTCCTCATCCACAAACTTGAGAAGGCGACGACGAGATGACAGACGATCAGATGGAGCACTGAGACACTTCGCCGGTGGTAAGGAGGAAGTGTACGCGCGGCTGAGTCCGGAGCGCCACTCTTCTGCTACACCGGTGGCTTGTTGCTATGGTAAATATAGAGCAACAACAGCTTGAAACGATAGATCCACTATATTTAAACTGTTTTATCTGAGTCAAACTTAGTCACACGGGCTGTAAACACATTAGTCTCCTTTTTTCCCTTTCAAACTGAAAATCCATAGCGATGGCAGACTAACGTGGCCCGTGCTTTTTATACCGCAGCAGACATAATAACACGGGAACTGACTGGCTTATAGCGCTACATCATTCAATATAACACAGCGTGACGAGTGACATGAAAGGCTGGTGAATCCGCTATATTGTAATTACCTTGTTGTGTTTGTCAACTGACCTCACGCCCACCACATACGGTTGATATAGTGGAGAGATTGGCAGAGGGAAAGCCGGCCCGCTAATAAAACAGACAGAGAACAGGAGGCTGGGAGAGGGAAGAGGAGAGACTGTGGTCCGTGTTCATTGAAATGCCAATTAGGCCGATACCTTGTGACATTTCTGCTCTTTCTCTTCTCATGATACAGCTAATGCGCCCCAGCATGCGCGGCCCGTACTTCAGAAAGCTTTACGACGCTGCAGCTTTAACGCGGTGGGTCAGACGCACAAGGTTTTAACACCCGTGCTCTCCTCGCTGCCATTTCGAAAAACAGAAGACGGGAGAGTCACTTGAGTGAAAATGGCAATATAACCATGGAAAAACACTTGATTACAAGTCCTGCATCCACAATCTTGAGTTCATATATCTTTGTATATACACACATTTATGTAAATACATGTAAATCAGATGCTTTGTTTCATACTGATTGTTGTATTATGTTTTTTTTTATTGTTTTACTCTCTGTGTGTATTGATTTTACTTATTTCACCTGCACCCACACGTGTTTGTTTCTTGTTATTTTGACCTTATTTAGTCACAGATGTTTACTACTTGTGCAATGTGCTTGTTTGAATGCTCAGCACCAACCATGAAATGTATCATTGTTATAAACCTTACAAAGACTAAATAAACATAATTTTTTAAACATATGTATAAATATATGTGTACATATATATATATATATACACACACACACACACACACACACACACACACACACACACATATACATACATACATACATATATACATATATATGTGTGTGTGAGTGTGTGTGTATAATTGTACAATTGTTGTGACGCATTAATGTGTAGGTACATTTTATTGTTGTAACTAGTCAAGCTTCTATGTTGTAGAAGGCTGGATGGTTTAATCTGAAGCAACTTGTCATATTCCATCCATTACATATGACTATGTGTTTTGTATGTAAAATCATTTAAAGTACATTAACTTATACTGGGCTTAAGTGAATTTTTTAAATATATGGTGTTTTTTTTATTGTGAATACTTTTTACTTGACTACATTTATTTGGGAGCTTTAGTCCCATGTTGCTTTTCAGATGCAGACTAATGCAAAATATAATCAACTAATACATTATGATGTATAATTATAGGTTAAGCTAACCGGCAGTATATAAAGTAATTCAAATGAGCTCCACCTTTACCAGCTGCAGTGATACTTAGATGTTACTGCATAAATTATTACAATCTTGTATATGTTGTTCTAAAATGGGCCATTCTACATAATGAGTGTGTTTATCTTTCTTAATTCAAGTACTTTAACTTGTAAATGAGTATTTCTGCATTGCAACTCAAGAATACAGTCTGAGTACTTCTTTCAACCCTAAATCAATGCAGTGCAGTAACAAGTATAGAACAACATTGAAATGTAGTAAAAGTATAAAATAACATGAAATTAGAGCAAGTGAATTAGAAGTACTTTAAATCTGACAGTACTGGGGTAAATGTATTTAGTTACATTCCTCCACTGCTTATTAGAGCTTTCAACAGACACGATCCACCAACTGCAACCTTTTCAGACCAGGACAAGTGCTCCTGCAGACAATTTGCACGACAGTAATCTTATTGTCAACTTCATGTGTCCAATATCACTGTTTGCGCAGTACCAGTTCGGTTATTGCAGGACTCCACGGGGTGTGAAAGGACTTTTAAATTCCTTTGACGTCACACTGATGTGTGTGATAGTGTACAGCATCTCGTCTAATCACTCCCTGCAGTAGCCCTGACTAAGCCAGTTTTAAAAACACCCACCACCCTGGACCAGAGCCAGCTGGGCTTTCTTCAAACTCTCTGGTACAGTATCATCGTGGCTGTTGGCTCCCTGGCAGCAGATATGACATTGACACCTCAGTGAGAGCCTCCAGTCCTCCACCAACAGAGCCGTTTCACACAGGACACCCAGAGCTTTTCCAGCGCTGTTTGCACTCCTGTGTCTGTATGCTTTTATTCTCCCGCTGTTTATTATAAGAGCAAACAATCCTGCGCGCATTTAAAAAGCAAGTACAGGTCCAGAAAACAGAGAGAGGTGTATTTACCATTCAGGCTATATAGTGATGTGTAAACCTCTCAGGCCAGCCAGGCAGAAGCTCGCACGCCGCCAAGCTGACATCCCTCAGTGTGCCATCCACAGATTTGTGGTCCCATTGAGCTGCGGATGAATTATTAATCAGCTTTCCACTAACAAAATGGGCTTTTAATTGTAGGGGTTCCTGTTCGACAACAACAGCCGAAACAGAGGCCTCGATACAGACTGTTTATCGATCGCCCGGCAGATGCAGCCTCATCCTCAGCATCAGAGGAGAAGTGTGCTGCTTTATGTCCACACGGAGATCCATCAGGATGCTCCTGCTCCATCCAGAGGACAGAGGGGCCCCGAGAAAATACGTTTCTCACACGCTACGAACGTTTCTGACGCCAACAAAAAGAGGATTTTTTTGTAATTATTCTGGCAGTGAAAGCGATGAAACTTCAAAGAGATTTTTATACTCATCAAAAGCCAGAGGAAGAAAAAAACAGCCATGCAACCAACCAAGCATAAGTAAATGGTAATTTAGTGCTGATTAATTAAAAAACTGCACCGAGTTAAAAGCTAACAGAGATTCGCCTAATTGTTCTCAAAAGACATGTTTTCCCCCCCTCTCCAAACTCAGAATTCACTGACTCTTATTTTTTTTCTCCCAGCACAAACCAGGACTTGACAACTTTGTCAAATGCAGGTCACACCCGCCTGCTGTGCATTTCATCTTCATACATTCCCTCTTTGCTCTGCATCATCCTCTCACATTTTGAGGTTTTCTGCCCCCCCCCCCCAGACTCACTACACAGATACATGAAGTAGACTTTGGCATCCTGGAGGCAGCTGTTGGTCCAGAGTCACATTCACATGAAAGAAAGGGGGGGGGGGCTGTTGACATGACATTTACAAGTCACACATCAGCACTCACAGGTGAGGAAAGACCTATTTAAAAATATATAATAATAAAAAAAGGCAAATTGTCAACTTAAGAGGTGATGGTGTGTGTGTGTGTTAGATGGATGGAGGGGGGGTTGACGATGCAACAATGCAGTCTGATGAGCTCCAGTCGAGCTGTCAGGTTGTTTTTTTTGACTGAAACCCGCAACGCCCGATGTAAAAAAAAAAAGGTAGAAAAAACAAAAACAAAAGAGAAAATCCCTCCTTACCTTTGTCATGTCAGAGGGATCAGCTGCTCACACGGGAATAGTTATCCAGCTCTTACATGTCGGCCGTAACATCACTGTCACCCGGCTGTTCGCGCGGCGGGAAGGTAAACAAGACGCTCCTACAACATTTCTGCGGAGACGATGTTTGTCTTCTCTTTCCTTTCTTCCTCTCCTCCTTCCTCAGACGCAGATCCTCTCGCAGGGATCCATCGCGGCGGCTCGCAGGCTGCCGGTGATGCTGCTGATGCTGATGCTGAAGCCGCTGCAGCGTTTGGTCCGTCGAGACGCGGGATGAGAGAGGTGGTGGTGGTGGGTTGGTGTGGGAGGGGTGGTGGGGGGGTGGGGGCATCCGAGGGCCCACGACCAAACGCTGAGCTCCGAAAATGAACTCATCGGACCCGAAATCGCGGTCTCATGAGCAAACGGTGGTTGATGAATCACTCTGCGCACAGAGAGAGAGAGAGAGAGAGAGAGAGAGAGAGAGAGAGAGGCAGCGAGCGCCTCTGTGTTTCTGTCTCCCGTTTTTTTTGTTTTTTTTTAATATTCTTTGGCGTGTTTCAGAAGAGTGATGCTCTCTGATGATTCAACGGGAGAGCAGAGACACTTTAAAGGGAAGGTTCATTCAAAAATGCAGCCCGGCTGATGTGGATTTCAGGCAGACGACCCCCCCCCCCTCCAACACACACACACACACACACACACACCACCACCACCACCTGAATGAGATGATGATAATCAATTAATCAAATAATTGATGATGTCATCCGGTGGCACGTTTTGAAGTAAACACTGAACACTGTTTTCATTACTAATTGATTACTTTGCTGATTATTTTCTTTATTTATCTTATAATCTGTGAAATTTCATTAAAAAGATTGATGAAAAAGTGTCCAACAACCCTCAAAAGAAAAAGAATAAAAGCAGAACATCCTCTCATTAGACATGAATAGAGATAGTTAATCGATCAATCAAAGTATAAGACAATCAATTTTATGGTGATCGATTAGTTGACGAGCAGGTTCAGCTGAACACTGACTTTGTGGGCATGAACAGTTTTAGTCTGAGCTTTTTCATTCAAATGAGTTTTATGGGAATGTGAATCAGAGAAGACTCCCACAGGGCTGCAGTCAGGACTTTAAAAATACTGACGTCATGAGTCACACAGTCAGGAAATGTAACTCTGAAACACTGAAAAAATCTGTAAAACCTTTCAGTGCTAACACTTTATAGCAGCTTTTATAAACAGTAGATCTAAAAAAGCATTTAATAACTCCTTAACAACATACTAGGATGTAACTGTGAGCAGATATTTGAACATTTGAAGTGCTGACTGATGTATTTCTCAATGTGTATGTCTTCTCTTGTGAAGCATAACTTGAGTTAATGAGTAGTTGACAACACAGAACAAGCAGGAGTCATAGTTCAGCCACATCAGGTGGCCTTGATGAAGGAGACCAAAGCAGAGCTAAAAATGTTGGGGTGAAAATACTGGATCTGTAAATGAACAACTGCTAACAAGTTATAAAGTGATGTGTCCACTTACCGATGTGGCTCATTTAACAACATGAACTTAACACTTTACTTGAATGTGAGCTTATCTGACCATTTCTTGTTGACTGCTGTAACTTACGTTAGCTTCATGGTGTCTGCTGTCTGAACACACAGGAGAGACTTACTTCCCATAACAAACCTGCAAGACTATATCACATGAATACATCATGCACAAGGTCACCTTCCTTGTATTGTAAGTATTGGCAGCTTATATGTTATTTAAAGCGATGATGTGAATCATTCAATATTAAATATATATACGTATATATATATATATATATATATATATATTTTTTTTTTTTTTTTTTTTTTTTTTCACATGTCACACATGTGTGTTTTT
>JBAJHX010000041.1:13917118-13977589 GCA_037176925.1 Amniataba percoides
GGATGTGAATCAGTTAATATTAAAGAAAGAGAAATATAGAGATATATATATATAGATTTAGATTTTTTTTTTTTTTTTTTTTTTTTAACATGTCATACATCTGTGTTTTTGTTTTTTTCTGGCTTTTCTGATTTATTTTCATTTTCATTCATACATTCACACGGTGCAATTACATTTTCAGCACATTTCATTTCCTAAAGCCTGTTTCAGTGTCCTCTCTTTGCACAGTCTGGTGGGTAAATACTAAATTCTCATTTAAGCACATATGTCGACGCTAAAGGTAGTCAGAGTTGAACGTTTTCCATCTGAAAGTCGTCAGTTTCCCAAATTACCTCAGAAAATACAGACGTGATCATGAGGGCGTACAGTCTGTCCATGTCCCAGACAACATGATGCTGTTATGGGCTCTCACAGTGGCTCCATTATTTACAGTCTGTGGAGCAGCTACAGGATTTTCGTCTATGGGTGACATCACCACTACAGCCTGTCCCTGTGCTGTTAGTCTTAATAACACACATATGTGAGGGGCTGTTTTAAGGAGGATTTAACGAATGAAGCTATAGCTACTCGTAAATGTTTGCCAAAGCGAATAATGGCCACACTAATATTTGGGGGGGGGACATAAATGCAAACATTATGGGCACACACACACACACATACACACACAGAGGTCTGTGCCACCAGCAACTGCATGAATATGACTAATCTTCAGTTTGAAATCAAACTGACAATAAAAGACAATCTGTCCTCTCCAGAGAAATGCCCGGTAGCACAAGCATTAAGGATGGCTGATTGGATAAGACCATGACTAATAACTCTGCATCTGATCCAAGGGTGGATATCCAAAGGGACACAGAGGCTGCCAGTGGTTGTGTTGTAAACTGAATTCTTTTTTTGTTCAGCTTGTCCTTTTCCATAGTGCTGATTTAAGTTATCTGGGAGTAATCTCCTCACATACTGTCTCTCAACAAGACAGACAATTAGTTCAGCCTCCCAGTTCAGGTGTAGTGGACTGTAACTCCACCTGCATGGTGAGATTCTTCTCGTCTTCATTTGGCTGGCTGCAGCACTGGCAGCCTTTTGGTCCCGATGATTGAGTTGTCATCATTTTATCACCCTATAAAGCTTGGCTGGATGTGGGGTCAGGGACATGTGCACCACCGTGGTGCTCTCAGGCTGAAGCCAATACTACATATACTGCATTTATATAATTATTCTAATGTATTTTATCATTATCTACGTTTCTTTGCTGCATTAGAAAATACTAAAAAAAAGTTAAATACCGTTTAACAGCTTTATTGTGGTACATTATTTTCTGGTGCTATAAAGCTTTCCGGGAAATGCTTATGAGATAAGCAGACCATGTCTAATTAGCTTAGCGCCAACAGCCTGTGTAAGTCAAGATGGTTCAAGTCAGGTAGATGCACAACAAACCAATTACTGTGCTTTTTACAGTGTGTCTCAATACAACATTTTGCTTAAATCGGCCAGATAAAACTCGTTAAATGTGTTTTTCCTCTCTTATTTTATGTTCCAGATGGAGGAAAATAGAAACTACTTTTACATTCACATCCATCACTGATAGTATACTTGACTTTATGTGGTTCATTTAGTCCACATGTAGACGTTTCAAATGCAAGCAAAGCATTTTATACTCCTTTGAAATTGAATTTGCACGTAAAGGACGTTTGTAACTGGTTCTTTTCAGCGTCGTAACCCGAACAAAATCGTGACACATTGTTGGCTGAGGGAGTGAAAATAGTGGGATAGTCTTCTCTTTGTCTCCGGCCTCCCCGTGTGTGCTCAGGCCAGTGTGTGATATATAATGAGTGTTTTGGAGGAGGGAGAAAGCTGTTCCACCATCAGCTGCCAAGCTCTGTTGTGAGCTCGATCAGATCACTCCGTTCTGTCATTGACAATCTGTTTTATGTAACAATATCTCGTTCCAGGACTAACAAACTGTTTCTCACATTACTCAGAAAGTATTACTGCCAGGTGTGTGCGCCTGTGTTGCTTTCACTCTCCGGTTTTCTGGCACTTACAGCTGCTAAGATAACCATTTTGGAGCTCTGATTATTTTTAGATTTAATTCCTGATATATATTTCACTTTAGTAGGAAACAGGAGCAAAGAATAAAAGAGGAGACAGAATTAAAACAAGGCAAAACGTTTACAGTCATGTTAGTAGCTCCGCGATGTTTAGCTTGTGTAATGTTTCCGCCATCTCAGTCTTGCATTTCACCTTTCACATTTAAAAGCTACCATTGGATATAACTAGTACATGTGAGGTTTATGAAAATATAATTACATTTGGGGGTTATGAAACATCTAAGTATCAACATTTAAGACAATTCACTAAAAAACAAACAAAAAAATAATATAATAAACAATTAAAAGATATTCCCTCATTCTGTGTTTTGATTATAGAGGTGGAGAGTGCTGTGTTACACATTGGTCCAACATCTCCCATTGTTGTTGAATTGAATTGAGATCTGGTAACTGTGAAGGTCGCAGCATGATTAATATAATTCATTTGTCCCTCGATTGCTTTTAAAGTTTGATCAAAGTGGTTCACTGAATGAGCAGCAGTCTAACACCACTACTAATTTAAGGTTAAGATGAAGATATTTCAGCCGCCATGAGAGTCCTGATATCTATCTACATATATTATCTTTATTGTTGAACTCCATACCCTGTCTTAGGCTCTTATCCAGTAGCATGTGTTCCCCTAAACACACCAGAGTCCAGAGAGCATACTCACTGGCATGCATAACTGGGTTCTTCCTGTGGAGGATTGGCATCGAAGCGCAGGCTGCTCCTCATGCTCGTGCCCCCAAGATATCACGCCAATTATTTGTCTCTGTGGGAGCAACCTATTTGCGGAAGATCGGCTTAAAAAAAAAGAGCGGGGAGTCACAGCCGCTCTACATCCTCTCTGATTCCTGACTGGACAGTTTACGCGGGCACGTGCCCTCTCTCGCTGCGAACCCTGCAGGACCATCTAAGTATGGCTGTGGAAAGGTGGTGACGTTGCAGTCACCATACAAGCATGGGCTTTTGGTTCTGTTCACACCCCTGCAGAGAGAATTCAGTCCCACTGTGCAGCTCTGCGTCTCCATTTTAGTGAGTTAACAGATCTGTACAAGTTGCCCACGGCTGTGTCAAACATGAATCCTTTCTTCTCCTACAAACACACACGTACACACACATGCTCAGGTTTTGGGGTTTTTTTTGCTTATTTCGGATGCCACACGTCATAAATGGAAAGACAGATACCATGAGACCAAATTTAAATTAGGCCACACTGGAGGTGCAGGCTCTCGTTCATACTCTGTGCCTCTGTTTTCCATGTTGTTTTGAGACTTTTAATTTTTAAAACAGCATTCACTTGCTAATTAGGTGACTAATTGGATGCCCCTCTCTCTGGCTCTGAGTGTGTCATCAGGTTTCACACTGTAATCCAGATCATTTACTTTATGCGCAGACAATTTACAGCTGAAGAAAATAAATTGGATTTTGTCTCTCGTTTTAATACTGTAAAAAACTTTGTTTTCCGTCGTGTAAAACTGCACTTGCTTCAGCAAATATGTACGATAAGCCTGGTTGAAGGCCTGCCATCGAAACACTTCTCAATTTGGCCAAAGCAGGAAAACGACTCCAGATGTGAATCTGCACATCACAAGCAAGGTAACGCGACACTGATGTGCGCTGATCAGGCTGGCAAAGACAGTCGGCAATGTACGGAGGCAGTGGGATGTCAGGGGCAGCTGACAAGAGGATGTTAGGTGGGCGAGTGGCATTTCATCATACAATCCATGTACAGTAATCAATGACCACTCACCAGCGGAGGGAAGAGGGACAGGAGAGAGAGTGAGAGTGCCAGTGGGCATGTCAGATAAAAGCACTGAAGGAGAAAAACAGGGAGCTGGAGGGGGGAGGCATTGAATTGGGGGAGTGTGTGTTGTGGGGATGGGGTGACAGAGAAAAGTGGGGACGTGTGAGAGAGCACAAACTGTGGGAAAGATGTGAGAGATTAAAGTAAGCAGATGATTATGTAAGCAATTGCTTTACGGGGGGAGACGTACATAAAAGGCCAGGGAGACTGTGCTGATTGGAAAAGCTGAAGAGCTCGCACCTCCTCTCCTCTGTATAATCCATCTCTCAGCGATCGCTCTTCAGATCAAAGAAGCAGGCATTTTTACTCTAATTAAACATCTGTTGTTATGACAAAAGAAAAAAAACACTTGTTCTTTGTCTTTCACTTCATAATTTATTCAGAACTCAGTGTTTTTATTGGGAGATCTTAAGCTAACACTGTTCATGCAGCACACGAGGGGGTGGGGGTGGGTGGGGGGGCGCTTACAGTGAATGTTTTACCTGTTACTAGAGCATGACGGTCTCTGGTTGGGGGGCAAATCTGGTCAGCTATGCTTCTATTTTAAAAACACCACCAGCCTTGTAAGCCTGGCACCGTTCAGGCAGCACTGCAGATGGCTTTGTGAAAACAAGCTCCAACATCTACCGCCTGGATTCATGTTTGGGGGTGGGGGGGGTTGGGGCGGAGGGACCCAAACAAACAGGAAGTGCTGAGACAAACTGCTTTCTGAATAGCTGAGCTCAATTTCTTCCAGTGTGGAGGCAATCTATCGAACGCAGAGCGATTTTCAATCCCCGAATCTGAGCCAAACATGATTCATGAGTCGTGCATGTAAATAACAGTGTGTAAACCACGCTGTGTGGGACATCAGTCCTGATAGAGAATTGGATTTATGAGGGATTAACGATTCAGGGGGATAGAAGATTGGTTACAGACAATAGCAAGCCATTCTGACCATTGACTAATTGTATTGTGGGTGCTGTGATGTGCACCAGATTAATGAACATGTGCTGGGTGAGTTCAGGCAGAATACCCTGTCAACCAGACCATGAACACATGGTTATAGGGCTATACTGTTCCATCTTATCTATCTTGTCTGCTTTGCCTGGCTTATATGGTACTAATATAGCAACACCACCACTCTGAGGTTTTAACTGTACAATCCAGGGCTTCAGTTCTACTCTGCTAATTCAAAATAAACACCAGCAGACAATTAAGATCCTCATTTATCCCATCAATCATGTGACAAAACAACAAAACAAGCCACGCAGCCACGCAGAAAACAAGGCAATCCATCACCAAGCGAAAAGTCATCAATCATGTTCTTTGTAAAAAAAGAAAAACACAAATAATGAAGCTGAAGTTCATTATTTTCAGGTCAAGAGGTGGTTTCCTGAAGTGCTCCCTTTGGACCTCATTGATACTGTATCAGCAGTTTTCTGTCATCATCAGAGGTTAACGACTGGAGGTGCAAGCATCACACAGATATTTAGTTTTTATTTAAAACACAGCAGTACATATTACTCCAGGTTTGAATAAAAATCTATTCACCGTGTACAGAAGTAACCAGCCATGTTAAAGCCATGTTGAGCAGCTCCTGCTGGAGCCAGTTACTGTCCACTCTTTATCATTGGATACTTACGGAAACACAAAAACTCGGAGCCTGCAGAGGCCTCTGTGGACAGAGACTGAACTGAGAGGCACTGGTAGAAAGTAACTTACTCTAGCGCTGTACTGTAATTGATGGTACTTTACTCGTGTATTCCCATTTTCTACTACCTCTATTTCACACCTTCTATTTCTCTACATTTCAGCGGCAGATATTATACATTCGTGCCTACATTCAGCTATAGTGCGTATTCAGATACATGATAAAATCAGCAAATAAATGATGATGATGATGTGTTGTTAATCATCAAGTCAAGACTTTATTGATTTAGGGGGGAATTCACAAGCTATAAGTGATTAAAATGAGCTCCTCTATGTACATGCATATATTAATCAATAATTATAATTAAAATCCAGTAATATGATATAATTTATTGTGACCTCTGATGTTCTGCATAATGAGTATTATTTGGACTTGAAGCATATTTGGATGCTATTTTGATGCTCATACTCGCCTACTTTCATGTTAGTTGTATTGTAAATGTTGAAAATGTATTGTCACACTGTAGTACTGCTAATTTTATTTAAGTAAAAATGTCTAAGAACTTCTTCTGCCACTGGTAAGAGATCAACCACTGTAAGATGATTAAAAGATTTATCAGCACTGTCCTGCTCTGTTACTAAAACAGAGCACTTACAATCGCAAACCACTCTTTGAAAATGTATATATAGAGCGCTGACTCATTCAAAATATTCCTGGGAGTAACATCATTGTTATATTTAGTTTTATATCTTTAAAAATGTACTTTGCTGCACTATGGTTAGCGCTTCTTTTTCAGTGCACTCCATTCTTTAATCATTGAGCTCAGAATACCTCGATCAACATCAACTCATCCAACTATGAATGGTTTTTATTTGAGCTGGAGAGGATGTAGGATTAGAGAGAGGACCGAAAGCAGCTCAGTTCAGTCTCGACAGAGAGCATCCACAGAGTTATTGTGCCATCTGTTGGATTTACAGATAACTGCAGCAGTGTCAGGACATCAAACATCAAACAAAACTGTCCTGATCTTCATTCACTCAAAATCTAAAAAGTCTTAAATCCAAACATTTTTTTTATTTAAGTTGTAAAGAAGTTCTTTAAATTATTTTTTTCCTACAGTCCCGTTGTTTAATGACCTTTGTTTATGAGGATGATGTATTAACATAAACTAAACAGCTGTATTTTAATGATACATGAATAAAGAAATTAATTAGTTTCACTAAGATTGATGTTAGAGATTGAATATAGCTGTGATTAAATTATGATTTTCAAATTGATAATGTGATATTTAATGCAAAAAGTAAAACAAAAAGAAGAAAAGAAGTCACATGTCCGGAAAAATAGCCACTCATTTGAGTTTAAAAGCCACCCAATTGCTCAATTATTCTTGGCTCGTGCATTAACCAATATAACAAAATAGCGGAGTATTCATGAAGTGTCAACTTTAGTTTTGTATACAGTGTCCATCAGTCAGAAACCTGCATAGCACTGAGATCTGAACCTGTTCTAAACAAATCAACTCCATCTGGGTTATAGAGAAGCAATGGTACAATGGAAATAATAAAATTGCCCATTTCCTTTTATGGAAGAAAATTGTTTGAAGTTTCAGTAATTAACTGCACAAAAAATTGCAAAAAAAAGAAATTACATTTCAACATGATGCAAATATGAATGCAGTTTAACTACCAGCACACTTCTACAAAATGTAGTTGAAATATGAGTTTAATTACTCGTAGTTTACTACTTTCCAACACTGCAAATACTCAATATGAAATCTGATCTACTTTTTAATTCCTGTCTTTATTAGTGTTTTAGGCTAATTGTTCTCAGAATAAATATCACCACCACGGTGGAAAGGTTTTTCATATCCTTTATCTAATTCTAGGATAAATACCTTAATATAGTTATAATCCTTTACAAGTAAATGGCCTGCATTTAAACCTTTCCTAGGCAAAATTTATTTCAGTAAAAAAAAAAAATAAAAAAAAAAACAGTAGGTCTACTCATTTTACACAAAGGCCCTTTCAAGAGAGTTTTGTTACTACATAGAAATTATATTACTGTATGAAAATGGGGGCATGTTTCTGCAGTGAGTATTTTAATACTGTAAATGTATATTCCCAATTATACAATCTTTCAAAATCAAAATTTTGAATGCAGGACCTCTACTTGTAACTGAGTATTTTTACAGTGTGGTACTCGTACTTTTACTTAAGTAAAGTATCTGATTACTCCATTCACCTGTGGTAGCCTCCTTAAAAAACTGTCTGTCTGTCCTGAAGTAAACATCTAAAAAAAAAAGTGTGATGTCTTTCATTCACCGCGGGTGCCCGGGTGGGCGGGGTTAACCCGGGCAGAGGGGCGGGGCCGCGGGGAGGTCAAAGTTGAATTCATTTTGTCTTTTGTGCCAAGCAAAAGAGTGGAGTCCGATCGAGCAGCGGCGCCTCTTCCCTCTTCCCCGGATCCTTTCAAAACTCCCTCCCGAACCTCTCCCCTTCCACCCTTGCCACCCTACCCACCCCCTGAACGCTCTTCGCGGGACGGTTCGGGTAAGTGCCCGCGGTTTGGCGCTCTGTTGTCGGACTGAAGGACAGGGATGCCTCGGTGTTGCCTCGGTGGGCTACGTAGGCCGCGGGTGCAGACTACTCCCTGGATCGGATGCTGTTAGCCGCTTGCGACCCCGGTGGAAAATTACCGGGTTGTTTTTAACTTCCCGGCCGTGTTAGCAGCCAGTCACTAGCTGTTATTGTATTTTGCAAATCAACTGGCTGAATATCTTATTATTTCTGTTTGTTGGTAGTTTACGAAGCTGTCATGGACATGTAAACGTTGCTAACTTAGCTCTCACGGCGAGCTTGCGTGACTAGCTGTGATGCTCCCTCTGAAATGGGATTTAATGCTAACGTGAGCTTCCGGTTGTTACCGCTGAAACACGCTCGACATAAAAGTTACGGCGATTTTAAAGTAGTTCGCTCTTAGACATTTAATTAAGAAAATTTAGCGACAGGCTGTGTGTCGCTGCAACTGTTCGGCGCCGGGAAGTAGACAGAGCCGCAGGGAGACAGTGGGTCATTGTGCTAACGTGAATGAGTGGACTCGGGCCAGTCTAATGTGAATTACTGGACTGAAACGTCTCCATTCTTTCAGGCAGCGTTGTTAAACTATAAGTGCGAGCTGGAGTCTGCAGGATGTTAACTGCCTGCATCACTTAATTGATCTGCAATGACAGCAGCTGCTCTTTTTTTATAGTAAACAAGGCTTCCCACTGACATGTCCTCACAGTTTCCAGTAACTACATTTGTCACATTTTCCACTCTTGTTGCAGACACCCAACCAGTGACCAAAGAAGATCCACTTTGTCGGCCAGTTTAGCCTCTCTGTCTCTCTCGTTGGACTCAACTGTGCAGCAATGGACTCAAGTCTTGTTGAAGGAGGACTTAACGTCACCTTAACCATCAGGCTACTCATGCACGGGAAGGTGAGCGTGCGCTGTTTGAAGCTTTAGCCCCGGTTAGGACGATCTCGGCTGCAAACAACATTTTCTTCCTGTATTGCCTCAGTGTTTTTTTGCTCTAATGTGTGTTTTTGTCCTCTTCTGTAGGAGGTTGGAAGCATCATTGGCAAGGTGAGTTGTTTTCACTGCCAGACAGATGCTATCTACGCTTTCCCCTACTGTGTTACATTTTGTAAATATTTGCGCTGTCTGTGCTTTACAGAAAGGAGAGTCAGTTAAGAAGATGAGAGAGGAGGTAAGATGTAGTATTTTTTATTTAATGTGGGTACTCAAGGAGAGACATGTTTGTAGTTGTGGTGACACTGACTCACAGCGTCATGTGAGACTGCAGGACTGATTCTGACCTCTCCCGTCTTTGCTTCCCTTCCTCTCGTCTCTGCAGAGCGGCGCTCGCATCAACATCTCAGAGGGGAACTGTCCGGAGAGGATCATAACCCTCGCGGGACCCACCACCTCCATTTTTAAAGCCTTCTCCATGATCATTGAGAAACTGGAGGAGGTCAGACTCACCTTCTACATCTCAAATAGCGTAGGAGCGGTCTGTTTTACTCTCTACGTTTGACTCACTCTGCTTTTTTTTGTGCGTGTTTTTCCTTCCCCTCCCTCCAGGACATTAGCACCTCAATGACTAACAGTACAGCCACCAGCAAACCACCGGTCACCATGCGCCTCGTTGTGCCTGCCAGCCAGTGTGGCTCCCTCATTGGCAAGGGTGGCTGCAAGATCAAGGAAATCAGAGAGGTTTGTCAGCATATTTCTTTCTGTTTTTTGTTTGTTTGTTTTTTTAAATCGACCCCGTGTCTTATCTGTACACTCTGTGTGTCGTTGCAGTCAGCAGGAGCTCAGGTACAAGTAGCAGGGGACATGTTGCCCAACTCCACAGAGCGTGCCATCACCGTTGCAGGGACCCCACAGTCCATAATTGAGTGTGTCAAGCAGATCTGTGTTGTCATGCTCGAGGTACAGACGCCGTTCGTTGGCATGCTGCTTTTGGACATTTGTGATCGTGTGTGTCAGTGCTGACTTTGCATCGGTAGTCAATTGTGTATTTCTGTTTTCCTAGTCTCCACCAAAGGGAGTGACCATCCCGTACAGACCCAAACCCTCAGGCTCTCCTGTTATCTTTGCAGGTGGTCAGGTAAAGAACGAAAACATGTTTGTCTGCTCCTCTAGATGTGATGTTGGTGCCATTTGTATCCCAGCTGTGTCCGCTGTTTTTTGTGATGGGGAGACATATTTCCACTTATTGTACTTAAGCAGGTCTGGCCAAATTAATTTAATTATGCATGGGCCATCATTTTAGTTACGGGTGTGTCATCTGTAGTATGCCCAGCTTTGTTCTTGTAGCATATCAAGGACATTGGACTGATGGATATTGGAGTACACTGTGTGTGACACGGCCACACCCTCCTAAGTGCTGTTCTCTCCTTGCAGGCATACGCTGTCCAAGGGCAGCACGCCATTCCACAGCCTGATGTAAGTGAAGGGCCCTCTGTAAGTGATCCAATATATTTGCAACT
Organism: Amniataba percoides; assembly: GCA_037176925.1. NCBI lineage: Eukaryota > Metazoa > Chordata > Actinopteri > Centrarchiformes > Terapontidae > Amniataba > Amniataba percoides. Next base: position 13,927,680 of record JBAJHX010000041.1, read on the forward strand.
TCGGTCCTGGGAATCCATGCCACCTTCTTATTTCATCCCTCTGATTCTTTTGTTTGCATCCACCACTGCTTGAAACATCATCAATTTTAACACTTTTTAAGCATTTTAATGATATATTTTACCCTTTAGGTTGAATCATGAGTTTCATGTTTCATTTCACATTTCCTCTCATTATCACCAAATACAAAAGGGAAATAATTTCAAAAATTTCAACTTTAAAAAAAGTCTTCTAGATTCCTCCTCACTCGTAATTTCTGTCTGTTTGTTTTGCTCTCCGCGTCCTTTCCTCCTTTGTTTCAACAGCTCACCAAACTTCACCAGCTGGCCATGCAGCAGAGCCCCTTCCCCATTGCACATAGCAACCAGGGCTTCCAGGGTAGGTGGACAGATTGAAAGAGGGAGTGTGATTTCTGTAGATTTGTAATAATCCATCTAGTCAACACACTCATGAGGTTTCTTTGCATTTCCTTCAGCTGGGATGGATGCTTCTGCACAAACTGGCTCTCATGAACTGACCATTCCAAATGATGTAAGTGCCCTTTAATCTGATACCTTTTTCCTGTTAGCTGTTTTTAACTTTCCCATTTCTTACTGTTTGTATCTGTCTTGGTTCTGATGCGCTTTCTCCCTGCTTCTTCCTCCTCCTCCTCAGCTCATTGGCTGCATCATTGGCCGTCAGGGCGCAAAGATCAATGAGATCCGTCAGATGTCAGGGGCTCAGATCAAGATTGCCAACCCAGTGGAGGGCTCGACTGACAGACAGGTCACCATCACTGGCTCCCATGCCAGTATCAGCCTGGCTGAGTACCTGATCAATGCCCGGTAAGAAAGAGGCTTTATACCTGTGCAACACATCTATCACAGAACACACAGCTCCATCTTGATGAGGTTATGTTTTGGTCATTTCTTATTTAATCACTTATTTTGTTGTGCTCGTACACTAGTCTTGTTTTTACAGTTTGTATGGTCAAAACATCTGCTTTAGATCAAATAGAATTTAATTTATCATGAGGGACATTGTTGTGCAGCAGTTCTGATACAAAGTAAAACTATACAAATAAAGTTTGACCTGCTGATGAAGGTGGGAAGAAAGGCTGTGTGTTTAGTCCAGGTTTTGTACTGGTGCTAGAAATCCAAAAATGCTTGAATTGTAATGTGGTGGTTTCAGAGTTTGAGAAGTGCTAGGATTTTGAATAAAGTTTTTAAAACTACTTGGAATTTTAATTGCATTTATATAATAAATCACTATCTGATTGAATAGTTTGCTTATTAGATAAAGAAACAGGAAAGTGGGACAGAGCCTAATTGATATGATTGTGATTTACCTCAGCCACAAGGTGCTGGCAAAGCTTGAATACAGGCCTTGAAAAGTGCTTGAATTTGACTTTGGAAAAAGTGTAGGACTTGAGTTGTCATTACTAACAGAGCAGTGGCCTGTTCATTTTTTACAGACAGGAAGTCGTGTTGGGAAAGTAAAAAACTTTGAGTGGGCGGTGAATAATAAAATATGTGTCATGCTCTTATCTCTCTCTCTTATCTGGCTCTGGCATTTTTGTGCTTGCCAAACTGCAGAAAGTTTGTTTGCTATAGTAAAGGGTGTTCTGCTCTTGTGCCACACTGAACCAATGAAACTCAGCTCTTTACCAGATGAAACTGACACACATGGATGCTGTCACATCATTTAAAATCCAGGAATGCATTCAGCCATGAGTCTGTATCCACATCAACATTTGAGCTTGCTGTATGAGCTAAAGTGTTTTTTTTCCTGTGTTTTTTCGCGCTCCTCAGGCTGTCTTCTGAAGCTACTGGACTCGCAGCCAACTGACAAGGAGGATCTTCATCAGCACCTAATGTAACCCCTCCCCCTACTTTTTACCAAGAGGTCCCTTATTGAACTTAATGCAAAAACCAAGTACTATAAACTCACTGTTTTCTCCTCTGCTTTTGGTTATATACCTTCTCAGTTGTAATTACACCCTCATCCTGATACTGGTATTTTATTTATTTATTATGTTTTTAAATTCCCTTTGCATATAGTTTTTAAAGACTTCCTTCTGTTGTATTTTTTCCTCTTATTTTACTGTATATCTGTATGATCTTCTTGATATAGGTAAAAAGTTTTAGAAAAATCTGAAAAGGCATAAATAATGTTTTTCTTATGTCAGATTTTTCTTAGAAAATGTAAAAAATGAAGAAAAAAAGCCACACAGTAACAGTATAGATGGACTGTTCTTTCCCTTCCTTTTTAAATATCTATTTATTTTTATTTAATACACAGCTCCTTGTAAGAGTAGAAGTCGTTGATATTTGCCATCTTCTATTTGAAGCTGTACTTCCTGAACGGGGCATTGTGGGATTAACGGGTTCCAGTGGGTGTAAATGATCTCCAGTTGAAGATGTATGCAGGAAAAGCCTTTTTAGCGAGAAGGTGATTTATCTCTTGTTGAGTGCGGGTTCAAAGGAGAATTTTAAGCTACATTATGTCTCACCTCTAATTTGCTGAGTAATTGTTTTTGTGTCATTCCTGTGTTTCCATCCGTTTTATTTCTCGATCAGGACTTTTGAGCATTGTTGTGTATTGGATTCTGATAAGGGTGGGTGGGCCTTGGTCACCAGGAGTGGGCCTGAATGAGAGGAAAATATTTTCTTTTCTCTGAAATTACTAAGACCATAGTAATGACGACGATGATGATAATAATAACATTGAGATGTTTGTTTTAAATAGAGAAAATATTTTTTTTAACTGCAGGGCTGGGGAATGCTGCAAGGGGCAAAACTACAAGACATATTGGTCTTTATAAGTCTATTATGCTGAGGTATTAAATTATGATTAACTAGAAGGAGAATTATAGAATTAACACTAGTTTCCTGCTATCCTTTTTGCCTGGGTCAGATTTTATTTTTTATTATTCTTTGCAGGATGAAGAAACTCACGTTTTTGTGCACGTTTTCAAACTATTGTAGATCTGGGTGCAATTAAATTGTTGAAGAAATGAAATGCAGAAATAAAAAAGATGTGAAATGCTTAAAAACTTCTTCTCATGTCGTGATGTTAACTTATCTTGTCGTTATTCAAGGCAGCTGACACAACAGCTTGGCTGGCCCTGTTATCAAGTTCAGATTTATTAATAATCCAAAACCACGACTCTGTCTTATTATTTTTAACTGACATACAGGTGTGAAGTTGGAAGTTAAGAATTGACACTGGAACAGTTTGGACATGCTTAAAGTCATTGAAAATAGTCTTTTATTTCTCGTTCAGCTGTCGTATCTGTCTCAACAGCACAAACTGCAGCTATGACATGGCCCGTCTTTTTAAACAAACATCACACGTTTTTTTTTGCAGTTTTTTTTTACCAATACATTATTTATTGTTGCTCATAATATTTTGCTTTCGATATAATTCCTATGTTACAGGTACAATGTGCAATGCTGTATAAAAACAAAACATTTCTATTCAAACCCAAAGGATACTTACTCTTCTACTAGTAACCACCACAGAGAAGTGCACTATTCCTTATCTGGCTACTTCCGCAGTTATCTTAAAGGGTAAAAGGAACAGCTGAGGTTTTTATGAAGCCTGTCAACACCATGAACCGTGGAAGTCCTTAGGATTCATTATTTAAAGGGGAATCCATCAATTTACACATTAACATCAAAAAAGTTGTAGAAAGCCCTTAGCGTTTTGTTTTTTTTCTTAACAACTAAACTGCCTCAAGTGATGTAATTTGAGTCAGTATCGTCTGGGGCTGAAGACTAAAAGTTTGAAGATGAAAAAGTTCTTAGTAAAAAGTGAGTTTACTAAACGTCCGTGGCCTGCTCCTCATCTGCTTGAGGCTACATTAGCCGCTACTGGCAAAAAGCGCTTAAATCTCAGACAATTGGTTAGTCGAGTTGCATTGTGGGTGATGAAGGCGGCAGGTTTTTGACATGAGAGAAGAACGCGTGGAATAAAGACGGCAATATCTCTTTTTCTGCTGCATTGATTTTGATCCCTTATCTGAACTGTTAAACAAGCTCTACAGAGTTTTTAACTGTTATGAAACAGTCTCAGTTTAATACTGATGCCTCTATTATAACCTAGGTAAGAAAATGAGACCAACAGCGAGAAGATTGGCTACTTCTGTTAGTTTCTAATAGTTATTCTTAATGCCTACCATCAGATTGGACCAGGAATATGTAAACTACCATCAAGTGAAACACTACTGACTTTGTCCAAAAGGCCCACCAAAATCAACACGAAATGAAAAGAGCTGCTTTCATGTCACTGGTGTAATGTTAAATCTGTGGAGAGCTTTTTTACAAAAGCAACAGCACCAGTGTTTGCTTCTGAGATCACCTTGGTGAGCAATGCTAGTGCATGTCATGGCTATGAACACACGCACAACCTTTCAAATGGACATCCGACTAATATAAGACAGTCATAAATTCAACAATTTCCAAAATCAGTGACACTGGTATATAAACAACGGCAGAAGTGCATCTAGAGTGAACCCAAAGGTCTCCCATGTTATCATGTTTGATAAGCTTTATAAAAAAACCTCAAGCATGTCTTACGTGTATTTGAAACTCAGTAGTAGGAGGGTTAAAAAAAATAATATATTACCTACTGAGAACCCTAATTATGCATCATGATCGATGTTGTGGTGAGATTTTTCATTCCATTTTGACTTTTTTTTTTCCTTTTTTTTCTCGAGTGCTGACATTTATTAACAAAAAACAAAATAACTGAAGTAATACTTTCAGGTTTAAAAAAGTGTAAACTTTCACAAAATATAAAACTGACACATTCGAACCATAAATTATAAACATGTAGTCATGCATTTGTTCACAGGGCTGCATACCGTTTAAGTCTTACATTTTTATCTTACAAATAAAATAAAGTTAGATATTTCTCATGTGGTATGTAATGGATATTTACATTATTATTCATTAGTATTTGATGCATTAGTGTGTGGAGTATCATGGAGGACGCTCCCAGAGTGAGGATTAGAGTGTTTAAAGGACAACGAGTGTGGTATCTTGTGCGTGCGTGTGCGTCTGTGGAAGGGTTTTTGCTGAACTGGAGCAGTGGCTAACGTTACCTTGGTAACTATTTTGCCTAAAAAATAAAAAATAAAACCCTACTGAACTTAAATGACATTTATCCGATGTCACAAGCTGCCAAAATATCAGATGTCAGGTTATGACAAATGTCCTATGACATCTGATGTAGGTTTGCCAGCCAACAAACTTATGAGACACCATAAGTCGACTTGTCATAGTCTGAGTGGTGAAGTAGGTGTGATCCCTCATGACAACAGTAATGTACTGCGCTGACAGATTGGTGTACGCTTGTGATGGTGGTTCACTGTAAGGTAGCTGGAGGTCTTTGCTTAGTGTCCGGTGATTTACGGAGGTCCCGTGTGGGGTGTCTGTGGAGAACCCTGGTAGGGCTGAGATGGCGGCACCCATGCTCCGGCGCTGGGAGGACGGCTGGGCTCTCCGCTGCCTGACTGGTCCAACTCTGCACTGTCGCAGTCAGAATCGTCACACAGGGCCCGACTCTATATAAATATATATATGTAAAGAGAAGGAGAGAGAGGAAACGACAGCAGACATGAAGTTTTTCTTGCAGCAGTGGAACAAGTAAGTGTGGAACTTCATTTACTTACAACAATGAAAAAATATTCACTGCAAGCAAATGTCTAGAATTCAAAATCTGGGCTTGAAAATGTTATTTATTTAACCATCTGAGAACTCATACTCATAGACTTCTATGAAACACTGTTTTTTATCATGGGATCAAAGGGCAAAGGTTAAATCTAATAATGCATTGTATTTCTTAAGTTTCAGGGGGTTTTATGTCAAATCTTAATCAGGGAACATCACTACTAACTACATCTCTCAAATACATGTCACTGAGTAAAAATTAAAATGTTCTCTGAGATATGGTGGATAAAGTGACAAAATACTAAGCTTAAGCACAGTTACAGGAGGAAATATACATTTTACTTTCCACCACTGTGTTTTTGGAGGATGCGCATTTCCATCATTCTAAGATGACACACATACTGATGCATGTGCTCCTCGGTGGAGCAGCTTTACCTCATTAGGATTCTGCCCAGCGTCCAGCTGAGCTTTGGCCTGGCCCAGGACTCCGTCTCTCTCCGACAGCCCGTCGGAAGCCTGCGCCGGATCGGTGTTGTCCGCTGGGATCTCCGACCCCTGAGAGAGGAGGTCATCGCTACGGTCGTCCAACCTGTCGTCCGTGTTGGTGCTGACCACGTCAGGGGTGCCGCTGTGGGAGTGGTCGGTGGTGTGGCCCTCCTCGCCGTCCGACACCGACAGATTCTCTGAGCTGAAGGTAGACACCGACTGGCACTTGGTGATGCTTGTCGGACGCCTGGAGGGAGGGATTGGAAAGACACGGAAACAAAACCAGGTTTTAAAATCACCAAACTGATGGTGCGAATGATGACGCAAATTAAAAATGATTGTTTGTTCTCTGAATAAATCAGCAACTTGTCAGAGAGGGAAGATGGCTTGAGGGAATTTTTCAGTGACGAAGGATGGGAAGTTGCTCACCGTCTCCGTGGTAACTCAACCTCACTGTCAACTTCACCCTCCTCCTCTTCTGATGACACTCCACGCCTCTGTAGTCAGAAAGAGGAAAGATGCACATGTGAAAATGATCAATGTGTTACCAGAGAAACACTGAGGGCTCACATCCAGCACTGTACCTGTTTGCGTGTGATAGCTGCCCTGTACAGAATGGCTGAAGGAGTGAGGTGCTGACTCCCAATTCCCCCTGATGCCCCCCGTGGCAACCTCACAGCACCAGCTCCCTCCTCTTTATCCTCCCCATCATGAGGCAGACGCGGAGATCCCAGCGACCCCCGCCCTGCTGCCGCCCCCCTCCCACACGGCGAGTCTGGGCTGCTGGAGAACGGGAACGATGCGGCATCCTCGCTCGGCGTGTCACTGCGCGGTGGAGTTTCTGTGAGGTCATCTAGACCGCCCCCACCCACCTCTGATCCCCCTAACCCTGCGGAAGCGCTGAGGCTCCCCCCTCGCTCCAACCCGCCCACAGAGGACTCCCCTTTTCCCTGGCCCTCCGCCTCTAGCGTGGTGCAGATGAGGTCAGGGCTGGAGGAGGATAGCTGCCTCTGCTGCTGCTCATGGCTGAGGCCCCGCAGGGCTGCAGAGGGCTCCAGGAGCTGCTTGGAGGTGTTAGTGGTAGAACCGTTAGCCTGGGCAGTTGTGTCCCTGTTAGGGGAGGACTGATTCGCCTTAAGTCCGGCCAGATCTCCACTGCTGCCCTTACCGGGCTTGCGATGGCGGGTTTTTACCCTCCGAGACCGGCTGGGAGAAGTGGAGCTTCTGTTGGGGCAGGCTGGGATAGTGACTTGCATCACGGAGGAATCCATTTTGGGAATGATTACCTCAGACTTGAGGATGTCTGGCCTGAAAGAGTGGGAGGGATTAGTCAACAACTACAATCCACAAGACTGATGAATATTCAGTTAGCTGTTTCAGCATCAATCTTTTATCAAATAACGACTAAAATGAGTTCTCCCACCTCTTTCCCGAGGGCAGTTTCTGTGGGACATTTCTCTTCTTGATGAGCTTGTCCATGGAGTTGGACGAGCTGCTCTGTCTGGAGCTGTGGTGCTTAAACAAACCTGGATACTTCTTATCCAGAGACTGTTCTCTCCTGTAAAAAAACACAAAACACCAAAGTGTCAATGCAAAGTGGCTTAGAAATTTGTACAGAATGTTGGCATTTTACAAATATATACAGCGTGTTCACACATTTATTTTAATACCTCTGCAACTCTTTCTCTTTGAGCTCCAGTTGTAGCATGACAGCGCTGAGCTCCATGTAAAGGTTGTTGGCCCTCTCCAGTTTCCTCTCATAGTGCTCGCGAATGTCCAAAGCATGCCTGAGAAGAAAAGAGGCTGCTGATGTCATTGTGCATCCACATGAGAGATTACGAATCGTCCACAATAAGCTTGCACTCAAGGCACTTATTTCATCCACCAGGAGAGGACAAAGGGATGACACGGAGTACTGGGACGGAGTGAAAGTGGCCTCATGCGTGTAAGCTCACAAAGTAAAAGTACTATTGTGTACCAATTGCAGCTAATCTGGTATAGTGCGACACCCAAAGTTACTGTGAAACTATGCATGTGAAAGTTTAATAAAAAAAAAAACAGACCTGAGCTCCTCTCTGCGTCGGTTGATAAGCTCCTCATCGAGCCGGTGGAGACAAGTACCCTCAGATTTAATCTTCTCAAAGTGCTGCTTCACCTCCTCTCGCCATTCAGCCTGATGAGAGTGAATTTCTGGACTTTAAAACCAGTTTGTGTCTCTTTCTGTACACTGTCTCCGTACATTTAAGTGTGCTCTGCCACAGGTCCTCTATATCCAGACTCAAGAGAGGTAACCATACCTGTGACTTGAAGTACGTCTCTTGTGGAGTGGACAGCACATCAGCTGACGCGATATCCAGATGAAGAAGGATCTGGCGGAAAGAGGGCCTGTTCCTTGGCTTACAGTTCCTGCAAAGCCAAGATGGGAGAGACAGCTGTGTACACTCACAATCGATAAAGTCCTCCCCGTGCTGCTTACTCTAATCCACTCATTTTCTGGCTGTCTTTCCTCGTTCTAACGGTCCACTTCTAGGCATCACTCACCAGCACTGTCTGAGGAGGATCTTGAAGCCGTCGGGGCAGCTCTCAGGTACGGGCAGCTGAAGGCTGTTGTTTCCTACACCCCATATAATGGCAGACGAGTCCACATCTTTGTAAGGAATCTCCCCAGTTAGCATCTCCCAAAGCACCACTCCAAAGGACCTTAAAGTTAAACCAGGCTTTCATTAATTCAGGAAGTTGCACTGAGGTCAAGATGTCTTTCACAGAAGAGACCGCAGAGGAATGAATATCCCTTTGAGAACTGAAATAAACTATTGATACAACATCTGCTCTTCTGCTGTAGAAATAACGTGCTGATGTGTTTATCAGACTTACCAGATGTCCACCTTTTCTGACACTGGCTCATTCCGAATGACTTCAGGCGCCATCCAAGCTACAGTACCAGCAAATGACATCTTGGTGCTCTTGTCACTGAGCTCCTTTGAGGTGCCAAAGTCAGAGATCTTCACCAGGTCATCATGTGTAATCAGCATGCTGCAAAGGCGAGATTACATGTCATTTTATATGGAAGTAACAGGGAATCTTTCATGAAATTTCAGGGCAAATTTTGCTGGCATGGATTTCTCATTAAGCTCGCTGTGTCGAGTTTGTCGAATTACTTCGGGGACTTGAGGTCTCGGTGGATAATTTTGTGGAGGTGGAGGTAGTTCATGCCACCTGCGATGCCCATGGACCAGTCAACCAGGAGGGAGGGGGTGATTTTACGGCCTGCCCTCAGCACCTCGTACAGCTGTCCTTGGGCGCAGTATTCCATCAAGATGCAGTAACAAGGAGCCTGAGTGCACACGCCCCTAAAGGGAAACAAAGCAGTTATTTATGTGATTTATGCAATTAAGTGATATGTGACCCTGTTGGATATCAAGAGCTTCCTCACTTGAAAGTGATGATGTTGGGGTGCTTGAGCTTGCGGAGGTGTTTGATCTCAGTCTCTTTGATGTCCCGCACTTTCTTTACGGCCACGTCTTCTCCATGGAACTTGCCGAGGAAGACGGCCCCCTGCGCCCCGCTGCCCACCCACTGCAGGTCGGAGATCTCCTCGAAAGGAACCTCCCAGGACTCTAAACGCAGACCAGCAAGTCAACAAGAAAAAGCTCAGTGAGTACATGTCGAAGCACGAGGCGTCGCACAGAATGAACACGGGCATTGTAACTGATTTTTTTTTTTAGCAGCACCCTTTGTGTAATTACTTAAATGATACCCATCACACATTGAAAAGCCTCGAAATGTCAATATGTACTCCTGCCAGTTTGGACCAGGGAGAGTCAGAGGGGGTTTGCTGAGCAAATGTTAGGTCCATGCTACACATTAGAATGGGCTAGCAGGCCACAATTACATCATACAAAGTGCCTGCCATGTTCAGACAAATGCTATATTGACAACTTCTCCAGCAGAGCATTACATTTCTATCCAGAGATAAGAGAGGAGGGAAAAAATCAAGGACAAACAACAATCTACTCATAGTCTAATCTGTCTGTCATCCGTCACACTGACTCTTCTTAAACGACTGTGAGAGCATGGTCACTAAAGAGAGGCAGGCCGGGCAGAATAAAAAAGACAGGAGGATCAATTCTTCATGAGGTCCACTGGAGTGTCAAGATCTCTGGAGAGCTGCTGCAGCTGAAGCAGAAGCACACAACACTTCCCCCGGCCAGCTGTGAAGACTCGTCACAGCTGATGGCCGTTGGTTAGACGGACCGACAGACCCATAAACTCAGTCATGCTGTCAGCAGGATGCGGTGGCAAATGGTGGTAAATTTTCTCAAGTACTCCAACTTTACACTCCTCTAGATTTCAGGAGGAAATATTGTAGTTTTTATTCTACTACAATTATCTGACATCTGTAGTTAATAGTTACCCATCAGATTAAGATTTTACATAAAAAACATATGATACGGTTAGAAAATTATGACACATTGTTTAAGATGAACTAAACCTTTTTTGGCTTGTGACCCCTCACATAAACGTGTAGCTGTGACTCCTTGTCATTTTGCATGTCTGTGAGATGTTAGCAGCTCCACCAAAGACACATTTCCCCTCTAAATTTCTCAAATGGCTTCATCGTTCTGCGTGAGGTCCACAGATATCAAATGATCTAGTACTTCTTCCATTTCCAGTTAATCAGCTCACGACCCCTTCAGTTGGTTGGGAGAGACTGGACTAAAGTACCAGGCCGAATATAAAGCAGGCAGAAGATCTCCACCTCTATGAGGTACTTAAAGTATGCACTGATGCATCACTAACAATCTAATAATGTACTATACAATAATATATCCATTACGTGCAGTGTGTCTGCAGAACAAATCTTTCAGTTGATACTTGAACAACATTTTGCAGATAATATTTCTTTTATGTCACATTTCAGTGACAAGTTTAAGTCACAAACTTGTCTTGCTTTTCTTTGTCCTATGGTATTTAAATACTCTGCCCAGATGATCTGATACCATACAAGTTGGACAGCAACTGTCACCTTCACATACCTTCATGGCTGTGTTTGTGTTCAGTGGAGTAGGCCTTTCCAATCATGGTCCAGACTGGTTTTAGGCAGCCAAACAGTCCCTCCAAAAAACCTCCGCTTCCTGATTGTAGCCGAATGTTGTCCGACTGGCTCCGAACGGCGCCAGCCTCTGGACTGTGCCCTGCCTCGGCCCCACCGCCACACTGGCAGGCCTCATGTTCATGTAGTTTTAGCACGCTGTTGTCAAAGTGGGCTGAGGGTCCATCACTGGGAGTGGGGCTGCTGCCGCCCGGCGCCGCCTGTCCACCTGTGTCGATGGACAGCACGTTACGGAGGACACACTGTGTGGGGGTCAGGTCCGTTTCAGGGGTGCAGGCAGGGGTGTCTCCATCGAGTCTTCGATAGGGGGGCTCTGAGATGGGGGTACTGAAGCCTGACAGGGAGGGGGAAGGGGCACGGGGCTCATGGATACAGGTCCCACTCATCAGGGGTTTCCCCAACACAGCAGGTTAGGGTGGATGGAGGATGGAAAGATGAGAAGTAAGCCTGGAAGAGAAGAATTAAGATAAGAAATGCATTAAAAAATGGTTTAAAGCTGAAAAGCAAACAGCATGTTTTACGCTGGTGGATGAGCTTCAGCTCTGGAAAGCTCCATTTGCAGTGAGGAGCTGTCCGGTCCTGAAACCACCACCGCCTCCTCTGATCTCATAAGACATTACTGGAGTAACTTTCCTTCCACTCAAGCAAAACAAAACACCAAAACAAGCGGAGTCGTGCTGTGAGTTGGGCACACAGCCAGTCCCCCACCCCCCACACACACACACACTCAGTCCCATCCAAAGCATGTCTGAATCATGCAGCAGAGCCTCATCTCCGCGCCTATGAATGGGAGAACCAGCCTGCCCAGTGGAGCCATCACCTCAGAGCGGAAGATGGGCTTTATGAATGAATCGACCAGAGGAGGTTGTGCCGTCCGCAGCCCCGGCTGTCACCTGCTCCTTAACTGTCCCTCCGAGGCGCATCAGTGTCCCACAAGATCAGCGCGAAAGCCACTCAGCAGCTCCCGTATGTCGGCCGTCATGCATCAAGCGAGCAGCATTGTGTGCATCCGAAGAATATGACGAATTGCATAACCGCCTCGGTGTGGATGTGTACGTACGTCCGTGCCTGTGTGTGCGTGCGTGCGTGCGTGTGCGTGCCTGCATGTGTGTGACGGAGGGAGAGAGAGAGAGAGAGAGAGAGAGCACATGTATCCGATTCACATAGCCTACACCATTTCTTACACTGCACCAGTGCATGAGAGGGAGCGAAATGAGAGCGATGATGATGATGATGAAAAAAATGAAAGAAAGAAAGAAACACACACACAAACAGGCAATAAACAAGCAGCGGGCCTGTGCGAGGGAGCAGCAGGCACACACACGCAGGAAGATCAATCTTTAAATAACCGAGGATGCGATGATGACACTCAGCAGCATCACAGCCGACGTGCATGAATTGCAAGCCTGCCCTGCTCCATGCCAAGTCAAACTGCCGCAGCGCCTGCACATCTACTCAACGTTGGCACCAACACGAATATGTCACAATGTGCGCCTCCGCTCGCCGCGCAAACATGATTTTTTTTTTCCCCTCTCGCGTCCATCGACCCGACGGCGGCCGGTGTCTTGGCAGCATCGGTGCGTTGGTGCAGTGCTGAGCGGCGTGAACGCGGCGGCATCACGCCTCAGCGTCCCGCCGCGATGCCCGATTTTCTCAGCGTTTAGCCGGATAGCGTGACATTCCCATACCTCTCTGCCCGGTCGATGTCGCGTTGTCAAGTGAAGGGGTGGACTCGGCTCTCTGTTTTGTCGGCGACGAGGAGCGGATCGCTGCTCTGCTCGTCCTCTCCGCGCCGTGTGTTGTGTCTCCGGCTTCCTGTCTCCACGAGTTTCACGTTACTGGGATGGATCCCAGCGGGCTAATTGTGTTATCAATAACCGGGGACCCATGCAACGTGAGGCGCGCTGGGTTTTTTTGGGGGTGGGGGGGTGGGGAGGGGGGAAGAAGGAGGAGGAGGAGGAGGAGGAGGAGGAGGAGGAGGAGGGAGCTGTCTCCTTCCCAGTGCTGAATTGACGTCACGGAAAGGCGAGTTGCACCGCGAGGGGGCGCTGCCGGCGCCCTCTGTAAACACACACACTCACACATACACACAACATACACACACGCATACAGAACTGGCTATCAGTTTTTCATCATCACATCTTTTATTTCCCCCCCAAAATGTGTCCTGATGGGCGCATTTCATCCCCTGGTTTCTATGTCTGCAGTCGGATCGTGCCCAGTTGCTGCTTCTGATGTGTTCTTGAGCAACACACACTGAGTCCAAGCCGGCTGCAGGGGGATGCTGCTGTGCAACTGACCATGACAGTATCATAAAAAATATTATAATCACCGATAAATGCTTTTTAAGGACTATAATGTGGTCAAATAACATGTAAGTACATTATATATAGAGTAAATGCACCACAACATCGCAGTAACATTTTAATTACCAATCAGATGCTTGTTCAAGCTCATAATGTGGTCAAATATATTATATATGGAGGAAATACACTACATCATCATAATAAAACTGTAATCACCAATCAGATGCCTGTTTATGCCTATAATGTGGGCAAACAGCATATGTCATTGTATACCTATATATTCCACTACAGTTGTAATATACGTACAAGCTGAATAAAATCACCTGTGTTTCCCTGTACTTCATTACCTGTGCTTCAGGTATCTCAGCTCTCTAACGACATGCAGGTTGGTGCCTGTTTGGCTCAGCGTGGCTGCAGCGTCGCGCTTTATCCTGAAGGGGGCAGCACTTCCGGTTTGCATTCGCACTCCGCTCCGTTTGTCCCTCCGGATCGCCGTAGCGCACACGGCGGGACTGACTTGAAGTAAGAAGGTGTCACGCCGACGTATTTTGTAGTTTTAAATGTGCTGTTTGGAAACGTACAACAAAAGAAAAACAGGATTAACTTTGAGGTAATTTCAGCGACACTTAAAAGGAAGAGCGTGTGAGAGTGTGACGTCAGAGCAGTTTGCCCACAGCCGTTAGTGAACTATTAGCCGACTAGCTCACCGGCTAACTTGTTTACCTTCAGCTGTTGAGGTGTAAAAAGTGTTTGTTTACCTGGCTGACATGTTGTGTTACAGGGTGTAGTGCCCGGGTTCAAGATGTGCTCCCTGGCTCTGTTTCCCCCTCCGCTGCCCACCGGACAGACCACCCTGTGTGAGTCCAACAACGAGCTGCTGTCCGGGGCCAGCACCGAGGACCGGCTGAAACAGGTCCGACTGAAAAAAAAAAACCCGAACAGGGGACAGACATGTGAAGAGCCAGCTTCAACTTTATGTCTGTATCTCAACGTGTTTGTGACACGCTGCTTTGCGTGTGTTTTCTGTAGGAGTCTGGTCCTCCCAGTTTATTTTTCCCCCGAGAGTCTCTGAAGCTCCACAGCCGCACAGAAAGCAGCAGCAAGGCCGCTTTCCTGGATCATTCAGAGACTCTGTGGATGAGAAGTGCTGCAGCCTGGTGGGAAACACACACAGACGCACTTTTCATTTCACCCCTTTATAAGTCACTCTCTGACTGTGTGTATGCAAACAAATAACTAGACTCTTTTGCAATTACACTACACTTCACTGTTCTCACTGTTTTTCACTTTGCCTGCTTGAGATATTATATATTTTACATCACATCCTGTCTATACTATATATAGGTATAATAATATAAGCTGACAGGTATTATAAACCTAGAAAAGGTGTGTGAATTCGACTGTCTAAAGCCTATTCATTCTTTTATAATATAAATCCACCATTTGTATTTCACTAATGTGTCACAAGAGATCACAGTGTACTATTGCAGCAATAAGTTGTCCCCAGTATGCCACATCATAATTTATGCAACTTATCTCTCTCTCCATTTCAGGCGGGATGGTGGTTTCACAGGTTTGCTCAATGAAATTACCACTTCACACACAGAAGGTACATGTGCTACCAGAATATTCTGTTTTGCTTCAACACATAAAGACCTGATAATGACGTATATCCACTGATGTGTGTGTGTGTGTGTGCGCGCGCGCATTACCTCTCATGTAGTCCCCAAATGGCTCTCAATGAGCTCTGGTTGTATCCTGGCATTGCTCAGAAAGGTCTCTTCCTTTCGCGGCTCCTTATTTCCTCATGTCACGGTAAGTTGTGCTCAAATATGAAGTTGATAATAATACGCTTAACTGTGATCTTTGCTGGGATTCTTTTGAAATTTACACTGCCTGTGTTATTTGTTCCTTAGTTGAGCAGCGAGGACATGATTGCTGAGTTTTCTCAGGTTCTGAACTGGTAAGCGCCAAGTTTGTAATCCATCTTTTCTGGTTTTATTATTAATACAACTGTACAGCTGTAATTGTTAGTTGATAAACAGAAAATGTGTTAATTCATTGTTTATGTCAATCTTCATATTATGACTTTTGGCTTTAAGACACACTGTGATGGACAGTGTTTGTTGTTTTCTGGTGTTTTATTTACTAAATGGTAAATCACACATTCTCTATATATATATCTATTTACATTTTTGTTGCTGATTTTCTGTTTTGATTTTTTCTGTTTTGTTTCTTGAATGTCTTTTTTATTGTTTTCTATTTTTATTCTCTTACTCTGCTTATTCCTAAACAACCAAACACCTAGACAAATTTCTTGTGTACTTATACTGATTTTTAGTGTTGTCATTTTAAGTACTGTCTTGAAAAAATAAAACAAGATGACCAAAACTGTCTTAAAAAATGGTTAGTGACCTTTCTCTCTCTAATCCCTCTCGCCTTACCAGGTCTGACGGTGTGGTGCGAGCCTTTGCCTGGCATCCTCATACAGATAAATTCGCTGTAGCCCTGTTGGACGACTCCATTAAGATCTACAACCCTAAAAGGTAACCACGCTCTGATGAAGGCACGCAGCTGTCAGTAGGGCAGCTCAAGGAATAAAGCTGCATGTCTTTCTCTAAAAAGATGACCATTGGTAAAGATAAGAAAAATGACGAGTTGTAGTGTGCTGAATATAAAAAGAAATACTGTATGAAAAATCTTGTTTATCTCTTCAGTCCAGCTCTGGGAGAGAGTCTAAGCCTTCACATTTTATGATAACAGCGTGTCAGTGCTTGTCTGTGGAAGTGCTTTGATGCCACACTGAACCTCTGATCCCAATAACAACAGAGCCGTTTGTCACCAGGACAGGCTGCACACACGCCCCTAATCTGACTGCATGTCAGCTTCGTGGAGCGGCGTCGTTCTTTGACCTCTCAGTCATTCTGTCACAGCATTGTCACCATCTTCTTTTGTCTCTCAGTGCCACAACTCCCACACTAAAGCACCGTCTGCAGAGGAGTGTAGCAGCAGTGCAGTGGAAGCCCTTGTGTGCGTCCGCCCTCGCTGTGGCTTGTCAAAATTGTTTACTGGTCTGGCATGTTGACCCCTGTTCGCTGTCAACCAGGTAAGTAAATTCAGGTCTACCTGCAGGTCAAATGATTGAATTTGGTGCCCTAAAAAGGTCTTAGAAGTTATTAAAAATGTAAATTTAACTCGATGAATGCCACTGAAACTCTTATCTCCCTTTTCTTCTTCCTTTTGATCTGTCCAGGCCTTCATCTGGTTGTGCTCAGGTTCTGTCTCACCCCGGACACTCTCCTGTCACCTCCATCGCCTGGTCCCCCAGCGGATCTCTCCTCGTGTCAGCCTCGCCCATGGACACCGCTATGATGGTAAAAGGCACCTATTCCTCTCTGAGTCCAGCTCATCACCACGTAAGAAGTGACTGACATTGGTTTTGGGCTCTAATGCCTTGGTCTCTTTCAGGTTTGGGACGTCGCCTCAGAGAGCTGTGTGCCACTTCAGCGTGTTGGGGGGGGCGGGGTCACCTTCCTGTCCTGGTCCCCTGATGGCAGCCACGTCCTAGCTTCTACACCGTCATCCCTTTTCAGGTTAGAGACCACGCTTCAGAGATCGAAAGCTTCATAAGATTTTCTAATCCTCCTTCCTTCCCTCCTTCCTTTTAGAGCTGCAAAAAACACATTTCAAGTGAAAGATATGTAAAGCTGCCAGTGAATATGTATAACATTTTCTCTCATGATTAGTGTGTGTCAACCACAGTGGCCATTTGCTGTATTAATAGGGAGGCTTCACCTTCATGAATATTTATGAACATGCAAGGGATTAGTGGCCTAGTCTGGAGTTTAGCAGGTGTTATAAGACAATAATGATGGCTGAGAAGTAGAGTTCATGCACATGGATGAGAGAAGTTTCTTTCCTCAGGGTTTGGGAGACCAGGATGTGGACCTGTGAGCGTTGGCCATGTGTGAAAGGGCGTTGCCAGGTGAGTCGTCGTTTACTTAGGAAACAACATGTTTTTAATCTCGTATTTATAAAATGAGTGTTAATCTGGTTTTGTTTGTTTTGGTTAGTCTGGCTGTTGGAGTCCAGATGGGAGTCGGCTTCTCTTCACCGTGCAGGGAGAGATGGTCATCTATGCCCTGACATTCACCGACGCACCAGGTTATCTGTCTCAGTTTTCATAAATAATAACCAGCGGTTTTCTAGAATATACAACCTGGTTGATAATCGATTTACAGCTTGAATCATTGTCTTCTGAATTTATATAAAAAATGGGTTATTATGTCACTGACTTGGCTGGTAACGGGATGTGAAGAGTAAATCAGCATTTCATAAAAGAAGTTGACCTGTACGATGTCATTGTGATTCAGCAGGCGTGCCTACAATTGCATCAAAAGGACCACAGGCAGCAGCGGTGGTGGCTGACCTATCAGAGACGACCTTTAACACAACAGATGGAGACATCATGTAAGAGCTCTGAACTAAACTGCTAATTGGCCTTTTTTTTTCTTTTTTTAACTTTAAACACATTAAAAACGATAACCAGGAATTTTAAATATATGCCAAAAGAAAAATGGGGAGGAATGAAAAAATTCATTAAAGCAGGTTGTATTCAGTTCATGTAACATTACATTCACGGTCAGCGCACTGTCACTCACTGATGTCCAATTTGTCTGCCAGTGTTGGTGGAGAGATCCAGTGTTTAGCGTGGGACCCGACAGGAGAGAGGCTTGCAGTGCTACTCAAAGGTCTTTCTCATTTTTCTTCTACTCACTTTCACCACAGAGGAACCGTGTCAGATTTATGTTGGTGTTATTTTTTGGTATAATGTTTTAATAACTCCTCTGTGTCCTTATCGCATTCTCTCAGGTGATCCACAGGCAGCAGACCGGCCTGCAGTCATAGCAGTGTTTAAGACAAGAACCAGCCCCATTTTTGAGCTTTTGCCATGGTGTGTACTTTAATGTGTGGACACATTTCATATTTGTAGAGCTCAAAAATACTGCATTTCCCAGGGCACTCCTACCGCTTATTCCATCTGCATGTAGTGAATATTTCTACTGTTTCTCCTTTTCTTTAGTGGTTTTGTTCAAGGGGAGCCTGGCACAGAGCCAAGACTGATGCAGTTCCACCCAAATTTCCAGCACGGAGCTCTGCTCACTGTGGTCAGTCTTACCTTTTAAATTTCCTGTTTCTTTCCTTGAATTATATTTTAGTATTTAATGTGGTGGTTTCAGCCATAAACAAGACTATCTGCAGGCCCTGGAGCATCTTTAATTGCACTGAATAACAAAACAGTCCTTAGGAGGTTTGAAAAAGCTGTTCTCTTGATGTTCTCTTGCTTGATGTAGACAGTAATTTTAGTTTTGTGTTTAAGTGAAAGTTGTCAGTATTATACATTTACAAGCTAAAAGTGGGATTCACAATCATATTTATTTTAACATGTCTTTGTTCAGCTTTGTTGTTCTTGTTTTTAGCTGGTTTTCCATCATACTTTCTCACTTTGGCCAACACATTTGGATTAAACCCTGATAAATGATTGACTCCCATCTGTACTGCAGTGTAACATTTCTCTCTCTCTGTTCTCAGTGTTGGTCCAGTGGAAGAATTACCCACGTGCCTTTCTACTTCCTGAGTGCTGGCTCTGCCCATGTCGGCCTCAGTGTCAGTCCGTCGCTGCCACGCCCTCAAGCACGACCGGCGGACTTTGCCAATCAGTCACTGTATACAGAGCTCATCTCTTGACCAACCCGTCGCCCCCCTTCTTGCACTTACAGGTCATTGTTGTTATCATGGATTGTCAATAAACATGTAGAAAGTTCTTGCTATACTTAAGACTTCTTTTCCCTTTTATCAAAACATTTAAACTAAATAGATATCATAATGTAATGATTGAGATGAACTACACCAATTTCAGCATTTTACTACTATTTTTCTAGAATGTGTTCCGGCTCAGTTTCAAAATCCAGTGTGTCACATCTGTGCCATATGTTCATGCAAAGCTGTTTTTTAGTGTGTTTCAACTAATAAAGCCATAAAGTAAAGTATACTCAAAGCAGACCATATGCATACTACAGTAAAACCGGTTGATTGTTGAGCGTGCTGCTGATGCACACTATCTCCCACAATGCAAAGCACAAAGAACACAATGGAGCTGCTTACAGCTCCAAACAAAATCAATTGTGGGTGGTGATGAAACCGCTTCAAAAGTTTAAG
Organism: Amniataba percoides; assembly: GCA_037176925.1. Taxonomy (NCBI): domain Eukaryota; kingdom Metazoa; phylum Chordata; class Actinopteri; order Centrarchiformes; family Terapontidae; genus Amniataba; species Amniataba percoides. The sequence continues at coordinate 13,947,456 of JBAJHX010000041.1, forward strand.
TGTTCACTCTGGAAATGTATTTTGATGTCTCTTTTGTTTGATTAACAGCCCACACGTTATACCATCAATCAGTGGTAACGTTTGCTTATTTCTGTGTACTACTTTCACTACCATATTGGTCTACTATTACAATGTAGTATGTAGTACATATTATATAGAAATATTGTAGGGATTCGGTACACAAGTGAGTACAACTGACCTGCCACAGTATGGTCAGAGATTCAGGGCTATTATCCTCGTAGCAGCTAATAAAGGTCTGAGCTGCTGACCAGACGCAGATAAGAGAAGTCACACACATGTGGTTTGCCCATTAATTTCAAACTCCACAGTTCCAGATTTTTACATTTATTTTATATATTTATTTCCATTTTCAAACCTCAAACCGATTCCAACTCAGGTGATGTCACTAAAGGAAGCTTATCAGATTTGTTGCAGCTCCCTCTGGTGTCTCTTAAGTTTTTGTTGTTTTTTTTCACATACGCAGTACTGTTCAAGACTTGTAAAGATTTTGATATCCAGAATCCTTCAGGTGTTTTTTAACTGAGCTTTTTCAGGATAATAATTTCCATTGATTTTTGTGTAAATAGTATGAGTAACAACTAGTATTTTTTAATTTTATCTTCATTTTTATGGAAAGCAGACCTAATGTAGATTAAATAGAAATGTTGGATGGATAATGGCACATTTTATGTTATTTTGAATAAGTATATGTCACTGTGAGGGCTTGTGTCAAGCTTTTATTACTCAGGACAGACGGGAGAAGAAGCTGGCCACAGTACAGGTAAGTAATGATGCAGCTGTTCAGATGCACCGTAACTACAAAATACTTGATTCCAGTCAAGAAAATGTTCTTTATTTATGCCTATTAGTTCAAACAGGAGCCAACTACACCCAGCCCCACCCTGAAACCGCAGAGGGAATACAGTACTTTTGTTCCTTTTTGTTATGAGGTTCTCTCATATCAAAATACACACTTGCATCACACTCTTAAGCTTTCACACGCACACACACATAGACTCACAGTCAAGAGTAACTGACCTCATGAAGTACAGGTATAACAAAGACAACATTTAAGCACACATGCATGGTTCTGCAGAAAGAAGAAATAATACGTCCCCACGCCATTTCTGTTTTTATTCAAAACTCAATTAAAAATCAACTTCATTCTTAATTCGGTTTTCCTTTTTATTTTTTTCCAATTTACATCAATTAGAAGTGTAACAAAATAAAAACAAAAATGATCATAATAAAATTAATTCAAAAAATGTACACGCCCTCACACACACAGAGACAACCCACCCTGGTTGTTTTGGAGCAACCGTCCTCAGAGTCCCCCGCTCAGCTCTTGGGGGGTCTGGACTCCAGAGGAGGCCTCCGAGTAGCACCTGTCTCCCCTGTCTTAACCCGACTGCACCCCTCCTCCAGGGTGGAGTGTGAGTGTGTGGTGTGAGGCTAGTGGGAATTAGGGTTCGGGGCAGGGGGGAATGGGGGGGCGTTTGGTGGAAACTGAATTACAGAACTCATAGCACCTTCTGAAGAGAGAGCAACCCAAAGCAAAGATGGCCGTTCAGCCCCAGATCCACCTGAAAGCTAATTTCTGATCAGCTCAGATTTTAAACTCAACGTTTTTTCACTTTGTTTTTCAGCGTGAGGTAGCTTTAAACAATCTGGATGACTACAATGAAAAAAAAAACAAGAAAGCGAAACAGATTTCCCTCGAATTCTTTAAAACAAACTTTTAGATGAGAACTGGGCCTTCTTCTGATGGGCAGTCAAGGGGTACAGGACACTGAAACATACATCCCAAATGTAACCTCACTTTCCAAAAAGTGTTGGTGTGCATATAGACACATGTACACACATAATGTGGAAATATATATAAAACCATCTGGTTGTTTATAAACACAGACTTTTACAACAATAGAACCAAGGATTTATAATACACAGTAAAGGTTTCGCTCCGGCTCACGATGGACTGGCCTGGAGCACCTGGATTTGATTTTACTTACTGAGAATATTTATTTTTTGCTTACACTGATTCAGAATTTGCGTGTCAGGAGGGAAACATGGAGGGAGGTGGAGTAGGACTGGGACAGAGGTTGTGCGGCTGTTCTGTAGTGGAAAGGGGGCTTGTCGTACTTACAAAGTAAACCCGTCCAGTCCTACCTCAACTCTGCCCATTCAGGTTAGACAATAAATAAGTGACATCAAGTCATGTTTCTCTTCTCCATAACTTGTTCGCTTGGTCCCTCTTCCTCCTGGCTCTGACTCATTCCCGTCAACGGTGGGCCATGGGAAACATGACTGGATCTCAGGAAGCGGGTTGACAGAGAATGCTGGTGTGGTGTACAGATATTGCCGGTGCCCTTCAGTGCTAACATCCAGGGAGTACAACTTGGAGAGCACTTCGTTTGTGAGAGAAAAAGTTATCAATTTTCTTTTAAAATTTCCAGTCTTCTTTATTGTGGAAGTGTGTGTAATGTTTCATGGTTGAGTTTATTTATTTCCTGTGTTTCTTTGGGGGGCCATTGTGATATTCCACTTTACAAGAAGCAGACTGCGCCTACATCCACTCCAAACTCCTGATCCGCTCCTCCGATGTCCATAGGAGCAATGTCCACGATTGGCAGACGGGAGGTTTTCTGTGTTTTGTACTCAAAGACAGTCTTGCCCCACCGGCCTGTGTGTTTCTGTTGATTGAGAGTATAGAAATGTGTTAACAGACTCTTATGATACAATGACACTTACACGTGTATATAACTCGAGAGAATAAAGCAAATTTTCTGGCTCTCACCTTGCAGCCATCCTCCAACACGCTGTATGTGAAGCGACTGTTGCCCTCCGCACGGATCTCCACATCGTTGGAGCCTCCCAGCAGCAAAGCCTTCTTCAGGTTGCCTGTGGCCTGGTCCAGGTAGGCAACGCTATTCTTGCAGTGGTAAGTGATGTTCTGGGAGGCCTCAGTGGACAGAAGCCTCAAGAAGGTCAGCTGGACACTGGCAGCGTTGGCAACAGGGCCATCCTCAGCATAGCTGAACTGTGGAAGTAGAAGAGAGAGGACAGAAGACCGTAAGGATCATTTCTTTGTGCTCTTCCAGATCGTTTTATAGGCAAAGAAATATTCTTCAATGTTGTGTTGCGATTGTGCACTCACGTGGAATCCTCCATTCATGGTCTCTCCGAACCAGATGTGTTTGCGGTCCTTGCTCTTGCTGGTCCACCAGTTCTTCTGTGGTACCTTGGAAATGCTTGGGTAGACACAGGTCTCTCCGCTCTCCATGTTACAGAAGACCTTGATGGCATCGGCCGTGCTGCCAATGTTGGGATCAACCCAGTAGTGACCTGGAGAGGTGAGAAAGTCAAGTTAATAAAGAGTGTATCCTGATAAACTAAAGGCAGCTTTGCCAAACACTATCCTCTAGAAATGGCTGAATTTGGAAGGAAGGTCACTTATTCTAAATAGAATATAGCAGGATGTATGTTCAAAGGCACACTGACAGCACTATGCCGAGTCAGTTGTACCTACTTTTTATGCTAAAAAAGCATTTAGTACTAATTGTAGGTCAGATAAAGTTAAATGGAAAAAAGCTGTTCTGCTCCATAGTGGTAATGACATTTCTGCCATGGTCCAGAGACTTCATGAAGGTTTTCTGCCTCCTGTCCTTGGTACCAAGAAAAATGACCTTATTCAGACGGTATAGGTTATAAAGGTATAAAGATTAAAGCGAGCAGTCTGTATGATTCTGTCTCTCGCTCACAGCGTGAGTGTTGCTGCAGGTGATGCAGCCACACTTATTCCACTGAACAAAGAAAAAAAAGTCAACACATCAGCAGATTTTGTTTCCTTTCTTTGTCATTTCCATACTACTTACCGCTCTTCCACTCAGGGTGGCACAGTTTCAGGTCTCTGCAGGTGCGAGCAGGGTTCTTCTGGCTGCCATCGGGGCTGCGCAGGTTCTCGATCTGGTTGTTCAGGGACTTGAGTGTGGAATCAACCTCCACGTCGTGCTGCCTCAGGGAGCTGGAGGCCTCGTCGGCTCTCATGTACCTGAGAGGATCAGGAGACTTCTCGGTCTGACCCAGACCGGCAAAGGCAGACATGTCGATGCCAGGGCCGGGAGGACCAGGGGGGCCAGGGGGTCCGGCGTTACCAGGAGGTCCCTAAAGGAGGGCGAAGGTAGAAAATGGATCAGGTGGGCATAACAATCAGATGTGCCAGATGTGGATTTTATTTTATTTTAACATGTTACGTACAGCAGGACCAGTTTCTCCAGAGCGTCCACGAGGTCCAGGGGGCCCAATGGGGCCAGGCTGTCCATTTGAGCCATCTTTGCCAGCAGGTCCGGATGGTCCAGGTGGTCCCTACAGAAACAGTGAATGTTAAAGTTTATTCCAACATGTCTATTTAAATATGAAACTTCACTTGTGCTTTTTATTCGAAGCCACTGTGGTTAGATTTTTTTAGATCCATCATGCAGTCTGGATAAGACAGAAAGAAATCTGATAAGGTGCTTCAAATGTGCCAGCAGTCTCTTTCTGTTACCCCAATCACCCCCAGACCCTTTACCTTATTATGCATGAAGATTATTTGTATGGTGACATTTCCCTTCATTTTTCTTATCATGCACAGTGCTTAGCTAATCTAGAATAGATATTGAAGCCCATTTCCGATCTCAGCAGGAGTGGTTTCACAAATCGTGGTCCCCCCTGTCTGTCTGTCTCTTTTCCCTGGCAGAGAGTAATTACAAAATGCCTCAGCTGTCCATCTTATCACCGCAGTGGGTAATTAAAGAACGTGGCCTTTCCTGTCCCCGTCTTCGTCAGGTGATTGGAGAATTACAAAAAGACTAACCTGTGCCCTTCATTACCATCACATATCTTGGGTGTTAAAGCTGCAGGATGAAATTGTAAAAAGAGTTTTCCCATCTCTTTTGCTCTTTGCTTTTGCTCAGTTTTCTCACCTTAGGTCCGCTGGGTCCTGCAGGTCCGGTGCTTCCGGAGTCTCCAGCGGGACCCTGCCAGTAACAGATTAGATGGTAGAAACAGACAGATGAAGGGCTGTACGAAATACAGTACAAGTACAATGGAAAATGACACTGCAGGGATGAACTATTGGATCTGGATTACTTACAGGAGGTCCAGGAAGACCCTGAAGACCGGTGAAGCCACGGTGACCCTTCTGTCCTCTCTCTCCAGTCTCACCAGCCTCTCCCTTGTCTCCGCGTGGTCCTTGGGGTCCCTGGATTAAAGGATTAACACATTAAAATGTGCGTCTGCATAGATGCAGCACTTTTAAATCACATGAGGATCTACAGATCATGATACTCACAGCCATTCCTCTAGCGCCAGCAGATCCAGGGGGTCCTGCAGGTCCTTGGGCACCCTACAGAAAGAAGCAACAGTGTGGGTGTCTCCTCAAGTTAACATGAAAAAATATGAATCAGTGCTGCACAATGTGCCTTTGACTTTGGTTATTACAGTGCGGTGTGTTGCTTACATTCTCTCCTCTGTCTCCCTGCTTGCCGAGAGGTCCAACAGGTCCGGGGGCACCAGGGGCACCAGGAGCTCCGGGTGCGCCAGCAGGTCCAGTGTTACCTCGCTCTCCCTACAGGAGGACACAAGGTGATGACTCAGGATAACAAATAACCAATTTCTCCCAATAAGAAGATCTAGTAGATTCTTCTCAAACTGTATGACATGTTGGACTAGTTTCTCTCACCTTGACTCCAGTAGCTCCGTCTCTACCAGGAGGTCCGTCTGATCCGGGGGTACCCTGAGAAACAGACACAAGATGATGTCAAGATGACAGCGTTGTTTCCTGACTATACTGTACTGTACATGTGGATATCATGTCATTTCTACTGCTGTAAATGATATCCCAGTTTCTGCAGCCATCAGAAGTGATGTGTAGATAGTGTGTGGTTCTGACCTCTCTTCCAGGCTCTCCAGAAGGTCCAGTAAGTCCAGGGGGTCCTACAGGTCCAGGAGGTCCGCGGTCGCCACCAGAACCAGGTGCTCCTTGTTTACCAGGTTCTCCCTAAACACAAAATTGTATCATGACATATCAGTTGCTCATTGGACATTGAAGGTATAAATCACTATTTTGTGTTGATTGTGGTAGAGCAAGTCAAAGACAAATCTACAGTAAGAAGGTCTTAATGGACAGGCGTGATGTGGCCTCTGTCTGATTTTAAACAGCTTACATGGCAGCCTAAAAAAAATCTTAAAATCATATATTGACCAAAGCACTTACAGAAGGTCCAGGGAGACCAGGGAAGCCTCTCTCTCCACGCTGACCTGGCAAACCAACAATACCACGAGATCCAGCCAGACCCTGAGGACCTGAAGGCCCATCGGCACCCTACAGAGTCAAGAGAGAGAAGACTGAGTCGTGAAAAGTTCTTATTTAAATGTACCACACTGGTTTCAAAGCATCCAGACCCTTTTCTCCTGTCAGTAAAGTGAGTTTTTTTGTAAATATTAGTATCAGGCTTTAATAACAGCAGATGTTCTGAGACTGCACAATGTCAAACTTGAAATCAGACTCACAGGAGGTCCATCCTCTCCAGGCTCTCCTTTCTCTCCCTGTGGCCCAGCAGGTCCACGAAGCCCGGCGTCTCCCTGTCGTCCTGGGGGACCAGCATCACCACGAACACCCTTTGGTCCGTCTTTACCAGCACCACCAGGGGGGCCAGCAGGACCGGGGTTACCCTATGATGGAATGAGAGAGAATTTCACAGGGTATGAGCAGGAATACACTCACAAATCATTTTAGAATGACTTATTTCAACTCTTGGAATTTGTTGTGTATTAGAAACTCACATTAGGGCCAGGAGGTCCAACTCTGCCAGCAGCACCAGGGAAGCCAGTAGCACCCTGTCAAAGAGAAAAATAGTTCAATAAATATACCCAACCTGTCATCAATGATTAAGGTGTATTAGGATGTTCTGAGATTACCAGGTAGAATCAGCAAACATAATTACTGCATCTCAGTTCACAGTACTCTGGTCTAAGGCCTAACATCTCTTGTCCCGGTGTTTGAGTAAAAATAACCTTTGTGCTTTTCTGTGAGCACAAAATTAAGCTACTGTACAATTATACAGGACAATACTCTGAATCTTTTAGGCATGAGACGGAGACACAGGAAAGCACAGACATGAATAATAGAAATTCATGGTGGCTCAATTCCATTTAGCTGCCTCGCTTTCAGTCTCCTGGTATTGTGCATGCTGGCTCACTGCCACGCTGTCAAAGCTTAAGAACTGAATAAAATGGAGTCACCGTTAATGCTATTACTAAGGCCTGGGCTTTTCTTACAACGACAAGTCAAAATGTCTGCTGGGAAAAAGGCCTGTTATGTGGCCAATACAGGTTAGAGCTGATTGAATACAGTTCTCCTTTTGATTAATTTTTTCCTTTAGGCACTGAGGATTTTTTTAGTTTCTTGAGTTGCTTACAATGACTCACAGACTTGCCACTGTAAACCCAATGACTCACGGTACAGTGAGTGATGATACTGGTTCATGCAAACAAACATCGATTGACTTGAATCGGAGGCATTCCTGCTGTACTGTTGGAGCTCACTTTGCTATAAGTTAGGGAGGCTAACTCTGTGCAGTCTATGTAGACATGAAGGACTTCCCTAAATTCTGATTAATTGTATGTAATATGCTATTTATGTTGTGTGTATATATATGTATTTACAAGCTACATATCTCTATATGTTTATCTATTCTGGAACTAGCAATAATTTCCATCATCAATTAATGAGCTAATATTCTCTGTATATAAAATGTCAAACACTTGATATACTTTCCTAAAGCCCAACCATCCAGTTCTCAAATGTTACTGATTTACTTTCCAATAATATAAAGACAAGGAGCGGGAACCAGGTAATTAATGAATTAATTGTGTTATTTTAAATAATATAAAAGGTTAATCAATTATTTAAATACCAATTAATTAACATACACTCCTTATCTTGCTTTAGGCATGATGAGTGTTACTTGTGCTCATAAATCATCCAATAAATGAACAAATGCACTGCATCAATCAATGTCCAGAACCCTGAAATGGACTGTATGACATAATCTAGTCATAGTGCTGTGTGGTTCATGTAGAAATAGGTGTTACTTACAGGGGCTCCCTGAGCACCACGTGCTCCTTTAGGTCCAGATACACCAGTAGGTCCCTGAAAATGAGCATCAACAATTATGAATCATGTTGATATTACACTACTATGACTTTAAAACTCTGTGAGGATCCAGAAATGTGACATTAGATTCATATATCTGGTCCCATAACATTTATTTATAGGTCAAATACTCACCACAGGTCCAGGAGCCCCAGATGGTCCCTGAGGTCCAGGAGCGCCACTTTCTCCCTTCTGTCCAGACTCACCAACCTCTCCTTTAGCACCAGGCTGACCATCTGCACCCTGGAAGTATTTTTAAACAGAGCAGTGATTAAGGCAGAATATTTATGAATGAGTGGAAATATTTTTTTCTAAAGTAAGTTTCATTTGAACAAAAAGGTGCTCTGGTGACTTTACTTACAGGAGGTCCAGCAAAACCAGCAGGCCCAGGAGGACCGACCTCACCACGGTCACCCTGCAAGAGGACAGAGGAGACTATCAGGGCAAGCTTTGGATGTGATACTGATACATAAATAAGTAAGTAGAGAGGAAAAAAGAAAAAGTGTGATAATTAAATGACAAAATAGTTTGATAAGATATGTACACATAAGAAGAACAAGACAAATGTATTGTGCAGTCCTGTCATCATCCTATTCTCCCCACATATTACAACATGGAGTGAGAGTAGTAGATTAAAATCCCCAACGTAAACTGTCATTATGTAAACCAATGTTTTTATGGCTAGACATCTCATTTTATTTCAAAATCATAGATGAAAACATCTTTTAGAAGGAAGCAGTCTGGACCAATTTGAGTTTAATCACTACTAAAAAAAAGCCCAAATTTAACTTAGTGATCTATGTCTGTCAAGGATGAAGGATGCTATTTCATTTGAGACCTCATTAAATACGTCAACATTACTAACATTTTAGTCACACCAAGTTAGAGCTTACTTCAAAGTGACACCAAACGTATTATAATAATAAATTGTTGCCACAAAACAAACTGTCAGCTGGTACATTTGTAATTAAGAAGGCGGCCTCATAATTCTGTTCTGTAGCACCAGCTCGGTCTCAGAAACAACCACCAAATCAACTGTGGAGTAAAGTGCGTCCTGTGCACACGACATAAAGAAATACTTACAGGGGCACCGCGAGCGCCAGAAGCACCAGTAGGGCCAGTAGGTCCAGTTTCTCCCTGAATAGGAGAGAATCAGTCAGTCAAACCAACCAAAAATGATATAACATAACATACTGTATAAATGTTAACACACACATTCAGTTCATTCAGACTCAACTGATAACATCCATCTTTGAACATATAAAGGGTAACACTGTGCCTCTTACCTTGGCTCCATTGGGTCCAGATGGGCCAGGAGGACCAATGGGACCAGTCAAACCCTGAGAAAAGAAAAGCGCATGGATAGACAGATAAGAGTTATGGATGCAAAAGTCTGATCATTTCATGTTATTCTTTTGTGGGATGACTGTTAAAAAAGCTTCACTCTGTAATGACAGACCAAAACAACATAAGACATTTATTTTGTACTCACTCTAGCACCGTCCTTTCCAGGAGCTCCCTCAGGTCCTTTCTGTCCATTGTCACCCTGTCAAAGACAAAGAGGAAATCTTAATCACACATGAAACTACAAGTTTCTTCAAAGTGATCTTTTCATTCATAAAATAATCCATAATATTCAAATAAAAGCCCACTTGGACTTCTAAAAGAATCTCTTCACTCACTCTGTCTCCCTTGGGTCCTGGGATGCCACCAGCTCCTCTCTCTCCGGGCATACCCTGCAGGCCGGGGGGTCCCTGGGGTCCAGCAGCACCAGCTGGTCCAATGGCTCCCTGAATTAGAAAATAACTTGTCAGCAAAATTCTTTCATATTTACTAGTTTCCTATGAGCCTCAGTTTGGTTGGTCGTGACTCTTCATGTTCACTGCTTCACTGGCAATGCAAAAGGCATCTTACAATAAATGTAATATTCTATAAAAATGATTTCTTTATTCATCTTAAATCTGTCACCATTGCTCAGAAAATGAGAATTCCTCCAAGGCTGCAGGTTCATGTTCAGCATATTCACCAAGGATCTTCTCTATTCATGGAGTAGTTCAACATTTTGATAAATAAGCTTACTCATTATCTTGAAGACAATGAGTTGAGAAGATTGATACCATTCAAGGCTGTCTCGAAAACATGAAGCTACAGCTGGCTTCGTTTTCAACAAAGACAAGGGGAAACAGCTGGTCTGGCTCAGTTGAAAAGTAACAAAATCAGCACCTATAAAGCTCACTGATAAACTGTTTCTATCTTGTTTGTTTAATCTGCACAAACTGTGTTTTATATGCCAAACTATTTCTTGACCCTCTGCAGTAACTTCCTGAGATCTTGTTGTCGCTGTGAGGTTGCTAAGCAACCAGCAGAGACTCCAGGATGAGAAAATATAAATATTATAAATCATCCTTTTTGTTCTTGTTATCATCAAATAAAGAAGTAATTTTGAAGCATAATTTAAATTTCAGCCTTTCAAGAACAGCCTGGCGATGATCTTTTGATTTGCTCTTCTGGAACCACAAACACAAATTGGGTCAACTCAGATAAGTTGTTTCAAGCTGTTCACTGGGAGTAATTATAACAGCTGTGGGGGAGCTGCTGTTGTATGGCCGGGTACTGACCAGAAAGAAAGGCCACAATTTGAATCTAAAAGCAAAATCTGTGTGAAAGTCATCCACTGACCTTGGGTCCATCAGATCCAGGTGTTCCAGGCAGTCCACGGGGCCCCTGAAGTCCCTGAGGTCCAGCACCACCCCTCTCACCAGGGAAACCACGTTCACCCTGTTCAGAAATGATAAGAAATCAGATTAAATGAAGAAACAGCAAATGGTAGCAATTGCTAAGTTATCTTATCTGGTGTAAAAAAAAGAGAGATGATCAAATCAAGATTTTATATAAACTTTGGTTTTGGGGTGCTATTCATGTATGAAATGTATTTAACAGAATACATGTTTATTACTCTGTGATTTTCATAAGAAATGAAGACAAGAAACTTTAACATGTAAACTCACTCTAGGTCCAACAGCACCAGGAGCTCCGGCCTCTCCAGAAACACCCTGCAAAGAGAGAATAGAGCCAGTTTAATTCCAACACACATCGAAACTTCTGCATTGTAACATCCTCTCTTGAGCTTTCATTGTTAGTCCTAGTACGAACAGACAAGGCAATTAATCTTGCAACTAAATATAACTTCAATCCAGAATGTTGCAATGCAATGAAAGTCATTTATCTGGGCTCAAAACCATTCTGCAGTAAGGAGTGCAGTCTTTACAGAGCTCTACTGTAGAGGGGTCTTTACTACCTACACAAAAGAAAACACATCTTCAGCCTGTAGTTTGCTTTTGTGCCTGTGACAGCAGAAAAAGCACTGCAGGAGTTACAAGAAATAGGAAGAAATCTTAACTTATTAAATTTAGGGAATGAAGATGTTTAAGCATGGCAAATATGCTTTGTTTTCTTCCAAAGAGAAAAATTCATTGTTATAGGAACCACCTGACATAAGTCACCAAAAACTAATGAAACAGGTAAGAAGAAATACAATTGAAAAGGCCAAAGTATATGCAATGACTACACAGACTAATAATTTATTAAATAGAAAATTATAAAAACCTTTTACTCCTTCTGTTTCTATATGTTGTTCTTTTCGGTGAATTTTATAATATTCAGAAAAACCATCTGTTGGTATGTATAGTAGGCGGTACTACACAAGTCATTTGCATCCCGAGGGTGGATGGAGTTTGTCAACAACGATAGACCCCACAGATGCAACAAATTCTAAGTAACAGGTTCATTAGCGGGTTTGCTGGAGTAAACACTCACCTGGTCTCCAGGTTTTCCAGCCTCTCCTGGGGAACCAGCTGGTCCAGGCAGACCCTGTCCAACAACAGCAAAGGGATTAATTATATTGTTTCTGTAAATATAGACTAGACCATTACCTGTAGGTCAGCTGTTTTCCTGAATAAATTACTCTGGGGTTATTGTCCGTAGTTTGAACTCATTTTGAAAATGAGACATACTAATATTCTTTGGGGAGTGGACATTGTATTTGATTTTTTTCCAGACTGTTTTAAAATAAATGTACCTGGAAGCCGGAAGGTCCAGGCTGTCCTTGCTCTCCTCTCTCACCAGCAGGTCCCTATAAAACACAGGTGATCAGCTAAGGACAAAGAGCAAGGTAGACATGTGACATGTAACATATGATTTCTCTGAAAATACTCACAGCAGGTCCAGGAGGTCCAGAAGGACCAGTCTCACCATCCTTTCCAGACAGACCCTGTTCAGAGAGGAACGTTTGAATTATTAAATGTGATATGGATGCAGAACATGATGAAGCTGTTTGTGAGGTTTGAAAGGAGGGGCAGTATTTATGGAGAAGATGTACTCACTCTCAGACCAGGACGACCCACAATACCCTTCTCTCCTGGCTTTCCGGGTTCACCCTGTTGAGGAGAAATCACAGTAAATGATCTGTAGAAAGTCTCTAGCTTGGAGTGCTACATGGTAAACTGACTACTGAAATGCACTACTACTGCTGATGGATTTAGACTTTCATTATGCTGTATGAAGATAAGGACTCACATTGGCTCCCTTTGGTCCAGGGAATCCCATCACTCCTGGCTGTCCGCGGGCTCCCTGAGGGCCGGGTGGGCCGGGACGACCGTCCTCACCAGGGGCACCCTGTCAAAGGCACAAGGTAAAAATCTTAAACAGCACAGAAACCCAGATATAGCACATATTAACTTGGGAGTCATCACAGCATAGCATTGCACACATTAAGGTTATCCCACTGGCCCACACAAAGAGGAGGCTTCTGAAGACTATATATCTGTCACAACAGCTGCTAGTTGTGAGTAACACTACACTGTACAGACATATTGAATACAAGATTGATTTTTAAATGTGGTGAATTAAGTGTTGTGGTTGTAGTAGTTTTGTCATATTTTTAAAGTGCCCATTTTGTGTCTTAAAAAATTAGGCTGTGAACCTACACTGAATAGTTTAGCAGCTCTTATCATGTAAGTAAGCGTGTGCATCTCATTCTCACTTTTTGTTCATTTAACGGCTATAAAAATATATGAACACTGTAACGCCAGCATAAACATTCATAGGCATGACAGGAAACGATACCTAAGGGTTGATATTGTACTTACAGAGGGTCCAACTTTGCCTTGAGGACCAGCATCTCCGGGGCGACCAGTGAGACCCTGTGAAAAACAAATTTTAGAGCTCATCAGCATCATTCAAGATGTGGGATAATTCAGATGAAACCAATCAGATTAAACCAGGAACACTAAATATCCACTTGGTTTGAGACTGAGGAGGTCACACTGTCTGACTGTATTGCGGCTGGTAATGAGTAAAGAGTCAGGACTCACTCTGGCTCCGGGGAGGCCAGACTCTCCTGTGCGTCCGGGGTCTCCAGTAGCACCTTTAGGCCCAGCAGCACCAGGAACACCACGGTCACCAGGGGCACCCTGAAGGAGATAAGAAAAAGTTAGTTATACATAATATAATAAGACTTATATATGAATCTGCTAGAAATATGGCAGCTAGTTTTTTTACTATAAACATGTCTTTCTTGTGCTGCTCAGATTAAGTCAATATGTTGTCACTGTCATTAGTGATCAGTTCTGACTGTCTACAGGACCCACCTTAGCACCAGCAAGACCATCCTGACCTGGGAAACCACGGTTACCAGGAGCTCCCTGGAAAACATCACAGAGATACATTTTATTAGTTTGTGCATAAAATAGCAACACGTAAATCAACATATCACTTTGCACCAGTTTAACTGTGCATCCTGTTCACTCACTCTCTCTCCTGGGGGTCCGAGTGGTCCAGCAGCTCCAGGCTCTCCTCTGGCTCCTCTCTTTCCTTCTTCACCAGCAGGGCCAGGGGCACCTTGAGGACCAGCAGGGCCCTGGAAAGATTAAGATTGTAAGTAAATCTTATCTATAGTCTCATTATAAAAGTAATTGTATTACATTGATTATAGTATTTGCGATCAAAAATCAATTCAATCCCATCAAATATGAACAACTTACGAGCTCTCCCTTGGGTCCAGCTTCACCTTTGAATCCAGGAAGACCTGGGTCTCCCTAAACATGGCAAGTAAGAAGACAGAAAGATTAATGTATAATCGTAACATGAACAAATATAAAGGTTTCACACAGTTTTATAACATTCCCAAGTGACTTACAGACTGTCCTTTTGGCCCCAGAGGTCCTGTAGCTCCCTGTGGTCCAGGTGGGCCACGAGGGCCGGGGAATCCAGGAGCACCAGCAATACCAGGAGCACCCTATTCAAGGAGGAGAGAAAGAAAATTATGTCACAATGAAACAAAACACTGATATTTTGAAGTACAAAGTAACACAAGCTTGGACTCTAAAACCATGAACACAGGGAGGAGACTTACAGCAGATCCTTTAGCTCCGGGGATACCATCAGTACCGGGGTTGCCCTATACAGACAAAGAAGCAACACATCACATTGTTAATTAACACTAAACACAAAGTAAGTGAGTGAGTGTGAGAAAGTCAAAATCTGGATGATCAGGATGACAAACGAACCGATGCTCCAGCAGGTCCAGGGGATCCTGGGGTACCGGCTTCACCGCGGGGTCCCTGTTGTCCCTCAGCTCCACGGGCTCCAGTAGGACCAGCTTCTCCCTGACAAGATGCAAAAAACATCAACAAGTGAGGAAAAAGCTTTTTGTTCTACATTTCAGTTACCTGTGAGGCCAACATGTTTTGTACCTCAATATAACAAAGCTGAAATTCCGTCCATTCTTATACGTATAAAAGCAAAAATGTTCAATCCGAGTTTAAAATTTCTTCTATCTTTTTATTCTAAGTAAGTGAACCAAATATGACATGACCATGAATTCATCTTTTTCTTTACTGACAAGACTGTGGAGTCGTTTGTAGAGTACAGCTACAAGAAAAAGAGGGATGTGGGTTTTTATTCCATTTGACTGCATTCAGTAAAGAGCAATCAACTACCCAAAAGCCCTTTATAAAGAATTAACAAAATGCTGGTTTATGGTATGTGATGTGTACAAACCTTGGCTCCTGGAGATCCTGGGAAACCGGGAGCTCCAGCAGGACCAACAGGCCCCTGTAGACAGAGCAGAACATCTGCAGGTTAGGGTTGATGCCTTTTTTACTTTGCTGCTGTCTTATTAAAGGGAATAACATTATAAAAGGAAAAAAAAACAATTGGACAATTTGGATGGGAGCCATGATACTCACAGGTGGACCAGCAGGACCGGGCAAACCATCATTTCCACGGGCACCCTGAGGAGCAAAAACACAGGAGAGTCAGCATGATGAGGAGACAGTGAAGTTCTGAGTTTCTAAAGGATTAAAGGTTTTCATAAACAAGATACAGCAAACTAGGAAACATATTGATGCTCAGTGGATCGAAGCAGATATGAATTTGTCACTCACTGCAGCTCCAGCAGCTCCGGGACGTCCCCTCTCACCAGGCAGACCACGTGGGCCCTAAAGCAGAAAACACAATTGGTCAGTTTATCTTGTGCGTCATGAAATGTATAGATTTAATTAATTAACCTATAATTTATCTCCCTCGGCATCCATTGTAATTATTTTATTTTAGGAAACAGCACAGCCGGATGCAGCAGACCAGATGAAGGACTGAGGACTCACCATGGGTCCAGGAGCACCATTCTCTCCAGCAGCACCAGCCTCACCCTGTTATGAATAGATATCACAAAAATTAAAAGAAGGAAGTGGAAAACAAGTAAAAAAAAATTTTTTAAGTTGATATCATAAAAGATACATTGTTGTTGGTCTTACCTTGGCTCCTGCGGCACCAGTTTCTCCCTTAGCTCCATCAAGACCAGGATGACCCTACAGATACACATGAACACAAGATTCATCAGGATTCAGCCGGGCCTCAGATAAAATTTACTGAAGCAAGTCTGTTGTTAGTTTCCGTTCTCCTGTGCAGCAGTGAAGGTTGAAACACTCACTCTGTGTCCTTTGATTCCAGGCAGTCCAGGAGTCCCAGGGAATCCACGAGCTCCCTGAAATACAAACGCAAAGTATTTACATGAGGAGCACTTAACCTCATCTCTCGTCTATTATTTCTCTCTTGACACTGACAGGTGGTGGACTCGCTGAGTCAGCAGCAGCTCACCTGAGGCCCTGCAGGTCCACGTTCACCAGATTTTCCAGGTTTGCCAGCCTCACCCTAGATGCAAACAGGAAGTTGAATGATTATTTGTTAAAGCAGTGGACAGTATGTGTTTGAGGTGTATTTGTAATAAATACACTATTTCGATGGAAACACAATGCAGTCAGTGTTGTTAGAGGTCCTCAGCGCCCCCTGGTGATACATGTGGTTTAAGAGTGACCAGAACTCATAGAAGTTCTTAATATGTTATATTATGATGATGGTGGATTGTGAAATAATAGCAAGGTAATACAGTGAAATAGTTTTATTGTTACGAGGGGCATTGAAGAATAACAAGAATTTTTTTTTTATCATGAAATGTTTACTCTGTTCATAAAAGGTGTGCTTTGCTTTGACCTTTGACCTTGGTGTAGTGTGGGATTTGTGCTTATGTTTTAATGAGCTGTGGGTGTCATGTCAAGATGAAGTCTTGACACTTACATCACTTCCAGGTTTTCCAGAAGGTCCGGGTGGTCCACGAGGTCCCATTGCTCCCTGTTATTAACAAAAAAGAAAGATAAATCATTGGTGACAGTTATCTAATGAAACAATTAAAATGACTTTGCAACAGAACAGAAGCAATGCTGTCAATAATACTGTCAATCTGCTGAACTAGATTTTTTAGCTTCAGTGTGAGAAACACACAAACTGATATACACTAATGATACAATCTACAATCAGTATTTTTGTCCTAATACTTACAGCTGGACCAGGCTCTCCAGCCTCTCCGGGGGCACCTTGGAAACCCTGTGGCCCCTGTAGGTGTAAATGACAAAGTAATATTAGGGATTTATTCATTTATACCAACGATTCTCCTCTATATATTTCCACATCAGCTGTTTGATTATAATGATAAATTATGATGTAGTGCTGTTATGAATGTACTTACAGGAGCTCCAGTAGGTCCAGGAGGACCGCGAGGACCCATAGGACCCTGGAAAATACAAGACACAGAGAAGGTTAACCTGAGATCCTTTTTACCACATAATAAGACCAAGTTGACCAATTAGTTGGCTTGAATAAAACATTCAAATTCAACGCTGCTGAGAATGATGATGACATTTAGACCTATATCCAGCTGCAACATACTTAGTTTTTTAAAATAAGCTGCTTCATTTCAGTGTCTATAGTGAACAAAAATAGGGATAATGACAATGATTAAAAATGTCTGAAACCTTTGTGTTGGAGTGAAACTACTGAACCACAAGGTGGCAGCATAGCGGTCATCTCTGTGAACATCTATAGTTTATTTTTAAACACTTTTCTTCAGTAGCAACTCTGAGACAAGTTTGATATTTAGCCACTGACAGAGATGAAACACACACACACACACACACACACACACACACACACACACACACACACACACACACACATTCACTCTTCACAAAAGACTGCACATGGCACTAATCACCATTGGTCCTTGCATCACACCCATCTGGGCGCCTCCGGCCTTCTCATCGAAACCTCCGGCCATCTGAGCAGCAAAGTTCTGTGAGAAGACAAAACAGGCAGAGGCTCAGAGTCAGTTTATGTAGTGTATCCTGTCTCAGTTATCTGCGTTAAGTGGGCCATTAGACACAGCAGCAAGTAAACAACATTAACAGAATTACTAACTTAAATGGTGGTTCATGAAGGAAAACAAAGACAATATGTGCCTGCACATGTTCACTGCTAATGTAGTGCAGTAATTCATTTTCCTGTGAAAGCATACAGTGTAAGAATAGTACAGTTCATTTGGGACAAAGATCTGTTGTGGGATTTCACATTCTTCAGTCATCTTCCTTGAATTAAAAATGTAGAATTTTATGGACCCCTGCTGTGCTGTTCCCATATATGTATCAAATTGAAAGTAGCTAAAGTGAAGTTTCAAAGCACAAACATCAGTTCAGTTCACAACAAGGGATTTAATGATGGTAAAGTCTGATTATGTTTGGGACTTGCATCAGCAGTTAAGCATTATGTTATCTCTATATGTTTGTTGTCCTTGATGTTTAGTCAGACATGTTTATCTTATGTTGATTTGTAGTGTGGGAGTAAAAGTCTGGTGTTGCCACTTAAAACTGAGTGAATTGTTGTTCATGTGTTACAGAAATGCCCTCAGACTCACCCCTCCAAGCCCTGGTGGTCCAGGTGGGCCGGGGGGTCCGGGATTTCCAGGGGTGCCAGGCTCACCATCTCTTCCTCGAGGTCCAGGATTTCCCTAGGGAAAAAGAGAAAGGGTCATTTTCTCACCAGGCGGGCTAAAGAAGATCAAAAGTAAGAAATGACAACTGTGTTATGCAGAGCAACAGAACAGGACTTTCCATGTCATTCGATCCTGGTAATTACCTGTATAAGCACATGAAGTTGTTTACTCAGATTACTGTTGGTTATGCTGGTCTTCTGTTTGTTTTATCAGTGCCTTTTGCAACATAACTTTGGCAGAAGAAGTCTCATATCTGCAGCACGATGATTAGATTTGAATGTTCCTTCGCTTGAGTGGTAATAACACCGCAGTCTCAAACAATACAGGATGCTGTCGGTTCAGTTAAAATAATGATCAAAGCTGCTGTGGCTTGACCAAATATTTGGTGGCCCATTGCTGAAGTCCCATTATAATGTCACTATGAGACTTTTTGCTGAATAATGTGCTCAATAGATTGGTGGATAGTTGTTTTTTTGGATACAGTGTGTTGTCTCTTACCTTATCACCCTTAGCGCCAGCTTCTCCACGTGGTCCCTGCTCCCCTGGGGGGCCCTGCAAAGACAAAGATATTTGACTCAGTCAAACTCCTAAGATGGCTAAAGCATCTGTTTAGAGCAAGAATCATATTATCACTGAATAATAAACAACATCCAACAATGCTTGGACAAGAAAGCACATTTAAAATGCTGCACTTTTAGATATCTCAATCTATTAGAAAAATATAATAATTACCATGGGTCCTGGTGGTCCTTTTGGTCCTACAACCTTCACGGAGATAAAAAGAAAGCTTTTGTCATTAATGACTCTTTATTACAAGCCCAGTCTTTCATGCTGTGTCCAGTTGTGCCAGTTTCCGAACAGCTAAAATTAGAGAAGGACATTCCAACTATGTAGGCGACGGACATTAAGCTACAAACACAATCTGACAAGGATTTAGTTTGACAGGGCAAATTTTGCTAAAAACATCACCTCCTCTTAACCTCTGGTTTGGCTGACTGTGTTCACCTGACATGTGCACTTGCAGCAAAGTTGCTGAGAGGGTCTAAGAGGATTTGAGTGGGTTCATTATGTCCAAGGAATTCAGGGTTTTTCCTCATGAAAGTTCAATAAGGGATTGTTGGACACTGTGGTTAGACTTTTATCAGCGAGTAATTGCCTCGCTAATGATCAAACTCAAGAAAAAGTTGGATAATCTGGGAATGTAATGTGCAAAAACAAAACAATGGATTTTTCACAATAACACTAAGTTAAGGCTAGAAATGTAAAATTGAACAGAACAAGAGAGAGAAATATATTTCATATATAAGTGATTATCATGGGCATGAATGGGCAGAGCTGTCCCTGTCAAGGTCCCAAAAAGCTTGTTTCAAAACTTCGAAAGTGGAAGCTTTTTATAAAGAAATGGAGTGTAAATAATTTACATACATTAATTAATTGTGAGTAACTGCAGAGCATTCATACTTACATCTGCAATCTCTCCTGGTTCACCTTTCTGGCCCTGAGAGATAAAAAAAGAGAGATGACATTAGTGGTCTAAAACACTTTACTATCAAACAAACCACTTAATGCTGCAGATTTTACAAACAAAGCTCTTTTCATGATATTTTCATACTGTTACTTGTCAAGTGAATTAATGTCAGTTTTTTTTTCACACAGCCCACTGTCTCACCTTAGCGCCAACAGTCTCTGATGTTGCAGATGGATATATGAAGGGAGAAAAAAACAGAACAACAACACATTAACAGAGGTAAAAATTTGAGACACTTCATTTGAATTCTAGTCTGTGATTTGTAGGAAAGGACACCTGCAAGGAAACCTAACGATGCTAAAGTGATCAAATTGCAGAAGAACCCATCCAGATTATATTAATGGTGAGATGTAAATTCAAGAGGGGTGAAGCAGAAGCAAGCATGGACTAGGAGATGAGGGTGAAGCATTTGGATCCAATCAGTAAAGCAAAATGTGAATGGAAGTAAATGGTGAGCAAGCTCTAACAGCCATTGTAATAGCTGTTGTCCAGTGCACATCAAATATAAAGTTTATAAAGTACATAAAGTTTAGCCTGTCATACATAAGCATGGTAAGTGCCAAGTTGTATATCTCACATTGTTATGAAAGATTGTTCATAGCAAATCTGTGTAAGTCCATTTATGTTTCAGTGTTATAAAACATTTCAAAACTATTTCTGGAAGGTCCATTACTGGGCAGCAGAAGTATTTGTTGACGCACTAACTCTGTCAACTCTCTAACACTGTACTATCTGTTTGGTTAGATGAATGAGTCAATTGTAAATTGTCAAATACTAGAAGGAATACAGAGACTTTATACAAGGCCTCAAACATTTGATTAGTTTATCTACATTGTCTCAGCATGAGGCCTCATGTATAAAAGATTTGAAAAACTCTCCCTTTGAGAGCACTTAATTTTGTAAGAGACCTGCAAATAGGTCAAATAAATCTTTGTGTGAATGTATGCTTCATCTTAGCCATGACTTGAAATGAGCAGAAGCATCTCTACTGGTTTAGGTGAGAACCAGACAACACATGTGAAGATAATTCATTGGGAATGAAATCATCCTGTTAATGTGGCTTATCTTGTCTCCATCCAAACCAAGCATGTAGAGGGGCCACTTTGTAATAGGGAACACCAGGCGATCATTATTGAATAATATCAAATCGTAAAACTTAAATGTTTAAAGCATCCAAAACCATTAAAATCACATCTAGAGAGTATAATCAGTGACTACTGCAGCCATGATCAGGCAGAATATTTGGATCCTGAGGCAGTTCCCCATTCAAAAGTGTTAGCCAGGGTGAAATAAATGCAAGCTCAAAGAGTAATTTATTTATGGGTATGTGAATAAATAAATTACAACCAATGGGGGCACTGGCATCGGCAGGGCAGATGGGACAGCACTCTCCAGATGGGATGATAGGGTTGGCACACTCTTTGATCTCCTCGCAGATTATCTCATCACACAGAACTGCTCCGCTGTCGCACACACAGATACGACACGGCTCGGGCTTCCACACATCCTTATCATTATACTGTTGGCCGTCCTGGATACAGCCACCTGTCTCCTCTGAGATGGCCAGCAGGGGGCGCGTGACAGGTGGAGGAGGAGGAGGAAGAGGAGGGTGGGGAACAAGAGCAATGAGAAGACAGAGAGATTGGTTCAGGAGAGAATTAGATGAGGAAAGGTAGTTCAGTTTGCGCAGTGTTGTATGTTGGTATAGCAAGTGTTAAGAAAAAAAAAGTTGGTTTGAGAAAGGGAAGTAAGAGGATGAAAGGGGGTCAAGGGCCACGCCAAGGCGGAAGGAGGAGTGATAACAGTATGGGGGTAAGATAAAGGATGAGTGATTAGGGAATGGGGGGATTGATGCAGAAGGAAGAAGGAGAGAGATAAATGTTATGCATGAAATAAACTCTTTCCTTTTTATGAAGTACACAACAAGTGAAAAAAACTGCACAAAAAAGAGAAATTAAACATATCTGTGCATCAATAAACTGAGTAAGTGGCTCTATGAGGTGCTGGTTTGACCCACAAACTACGCTGGTGCAGATCAGTAGCTGCAGAGAACAACTATAATGTACAAGTTTTAAATATAACTAATGAAGCAGGCGAGAAAATAAGAAAGTCTTCATATGGAGAATTTTATAGCAGCGTAAAATGTAATGTCAGCAGGAGCCACAGTTAACAGTTGTGTCTGAAGCCCTAGTTGAGGTATTTCACGTTGTTGGCTGAGTATATTTAACCAGCAGGCCTGCACTCCTGCTCGTATGAATGAACCTCTCTTACAGGGATACTGTGCCCAATTGACAAGCTGCTGCCTTAAGTAAACATGGGGTCCTTCTAAATTTCTCCATCTGGATCCCATGGCTGTGTCAAGCGCCAGTGCAAACACATCGGGGAATTAAGAATGGGTGATTTGTTTAATGTATACAGCTCAGGGCTGGGTGTGCTAACTGCTGTTATTTGCTTTTTTTAAGTGTATTTGTGAGAGTGGTACTTAGCACACACATGTTGCAAGGCTGTTTTAGTCCCTGATCATGAAATCAGTTTGGTTACTTGCAACTTGCATCCCTGCTTTCTACTCCACCACCATTTATTTTTTCTGACAATTTATAGATTCATGTTACTCTAGAAGCTGATTAATACTGATGGAGAGTGAGTTTTGTGCAGGAGATGGGGAGCAGTAAAGTCCATCTTTCTATAAATACAGCTATATGTCCATCATCTGTTGACCCCCTGCTGTGAAACCCTGTCCCCTGTCCTTCTCCCCTCCTGCTACCCTTTGAGCCTGCTAGTCTAGGGTCAAGCACAGTCTGACCCTGTCGCTTCACATCATTACAACCCTGAATCCACTGGAGCCAGATCCTGTGGGTGAGGTTTAGGCATTTTCTGCATGTCTTCAAAACACAGTTAAACTCACATTTCATGGCTAACTTTCAAGGAAATTCTGATTTGTTGGACAATCTCCCACATAATGGTAGAAAAAGAAGTCATCCAAAGCCATTTGAGGCATCAATACATTTGATTAAGAAGATTTGCTGGTGAAAGATAGTACAATGTTATGAGTAAATGCAGCAAGAAAGGCTGAGAGGCGGGACTCAGGTGAGGACAAATGGGCACTTGTTCACCTGGTCCTCCATCCCACACAGATGTACCTTGACAGCCTCGCTTATCCTACTTAGAAAGAAATGGACTGGCTTACTTGGAAAGTCAGTTTGTAGCCTGATTAATATAATGTGTTCACATAATCAGAGACAATTAATAACTTTATCATTGTAAATAGCATCTAACATAACTGCCTCATCCACGTCTCAAAAGTGACATTTGATCTGTTTTCCACTATTCTTCTAAGACACCAGGTAGAGAAAAATGCAAAGGCTACACAAAGTGGGTACATCAAAGTAACATCACAACATCACATTTTTTGATAACAAGTTAAAAGAAAGAAAAAAAAAGTCAAGAAAAACTGTACAACTTACGGTCATCCTCTTCCTGACATCTGACCACGGATAGTAAAACAACTTGGGATGCTACAAGTAGCAGAACAGTCCTTGAATCCACAAAGCTGAACATGTCTAAATATTAGACATGCAGGAGCTTGGGTGAGAAGTGAAGGGACGGACGAGACCAGGCTCTCAGTCAGTGGTGTGTTAAGTGCGTGTTCCCAGAGACTTATGGCACCATGCAGTCAAACCCTCCAAAATCTAAGTGGAATCCAACGCGGGGCCCCAGCTGGCACTCTGCACCCACCGCGTCAGGGCAAGCACCGCGGTTTTATGTCCACTGTGCCTTGCATGGATCTTCGTATATTCCAAAATACCAGTCCTTCCCCCAGACCCCCTGTCAGGCTGAAACCCGAACCTCATCTCCCTCCCCTCAAATCCAGCAGCATCTACTCTCCCAGGGATTTTTTTTTTAACTTGAGTCCTCCTTCCTTTCTTGACCTGCTTGGCCTGGCCCGGCCAAGAGATGCACCTTCACTTTCACGTTAAAATAAGGAGCTACAAGTGGCAGAGCACAGGTCAAGCCCTGACTTGACTACATGCCATCACGTCAGTTAAATAAAAAAGAGAGAACTTTTAGATACATTCATTCATTCATCTTCTATCCCACTATATCCTGCACTCAGGGTCATGGGGACTTTTAGATACATTTCAGGGATAATCTTAGTGTTACAATGGCCAATATGTAATCAAAGTAATGGTATTCTTCTTGGCAAGCCTTAAAAAATGAAAGAACACATTACCATTGAGGTACACACTAAAAGTTAAATATGTTTTAAAGTGCACATAAATTCTAAAATGATGTTAGATTTTTAAAGTAAATCATGTTTATTTACCATTTGGAAATGTATTACTGTCCAACTACAAAATGGTCTTCATGAAATGAGCTTCACTGTGTTGTAGATCATAAAACTTCAATCCATTGTTTTTTTTTCAAACCTGGTCTGAGCCGAGTCTTTTCAGTTGGAGATTCAACTGTTGTAAAAATATAGCTGGAACTCCCTAAACCAAAGTAAGTAGAGGAAAATCACCTTTAAAAAATTAAAAAATGCAGTCTGTTCACAGACACAACATCATTGTGTGATTAAACAGTTTTCCTCTAACTGCTGATGCAACTAATCTTTATGTCTTCTCCAAGATCTGTTAATTGAGTGAACAGTAAGTTTTTTTTTCCACATGAAAGGTCTCAAATACTCACACGAGGACAAATAAATAAATAAATAAATGAATAGCTGGTTTATGGGTGAATGAGGCTCTTGCAGTTATGGGAACTCAGCACTGGGTCAGTGGGGTTGTTTGTTTCAGTCTAGTCTCTTGGATTATGGATTAATCTGCGGACCTTGGACAACCTTAAAGTGTTGAGTTGACCAATCAACAGTGCAGTTATGTCATGTTCACATTGCAGTCAAATTTTCTGAGAGCCTTGTCTGTTTGGATAAAGACCATTTACAAGAGGCTGTGAGATCCAATTAAGAGAACAATCCTGCTGTATTGTGGGCTCACTTAAAAGGACATTTCACTTGAAATACAACCACATTTTTGACATTCAGCAGTTAAAAAATATATCCAAGTCTTTACATGACTTGCTCACATGCAGTTTAATTGCCCACTAAGCTGTAACAGGATTTATTTACCTTCATAGCAACATTCCTGACAAAATGGCACATATATGCCAGAATTATCTATTGTGAATCTGAGCCAGAAGGGTGATGAAACGTCCGTGTGATGTACCTCTCTGGTAGATAGGCCCAGGTGAGCGAGCTTGAAAGGGGGTCTTTGTCATAAGGAGAGGCACAGTAATTCAAGGGTCACGACCCTCCAGAGAGCCCCCTTCATTCCACATACAGGAAAGAAAGATTTGAACCTACCATCTAAGCCCTCGGCTACCAGGTCTTTGAGCTATTTGGTAGGCTGGAATTAGAGGCTGAAAAGTGATCCACCATCAGCTCAAATCAGATGAATCCCACAGCTCAGGTCAACACAGGTATAGTAGGTTGGTCCTGGTTTTATTGTTGGATCTTCTGGTTTTAGTCATTTCAAGTTGAACAGGCCACCACAACCAGCAGCAATTGCTGATGGGTCCAGCAATGAAAACATTTCAGGAATTTAAACAGCCAGTCATCCAGCTGAATCAATAATCGGTGGCCTTTAGACAATATAGGGAGCATACAGCCCCATTCTGCTCCAACACTGCATCTAGTTTGCTGTGTCAGGTCATGCATTGTTGCAGTGTCACGTAAAGAAAGATGAAGTTGCAGTTCAATTTGCAGAAGGGCTCTATCTTTGGGAGTGACTGAGAGCCCTTTTGTGTATTGCGGATGTTAAAATAGGTGGGCTATAAAAGGGGCAAAAAAGCAAGAGCTCAGTGCAGTAAGAGAGTAAAAATATCCGGACAAACCAAACCACGCTGACGTCATCGATATATTCAAGGAAGTAAAAAGAGGCTACAAAGTGCAGTTGATTATGTCTTGTCTGAAGAAGCAATACTGAGGGAAAACAGAAATCATGATGAAATTACTGCTGCCATTTATAGCATCCTGCAAGTGCTGGGGATGTATAAGCTGAAAACAAGAGCACAGCTGAGAGCTGCAGAGCGATCATTTGGCAGTCATCTGCCACCGCTCTCTTTAAAACCGCATGGCAGCAATGTCACAGAATAACGCAGCAACTTCGGCTACGGGTCTGCATCAAAGTGCGGCAGGAATACTGAGCTCACTTCAGCCCCCGTACACATCCTTTTTCTCTGGTGCTCTGACTGTATGCTGCCTTCTGCCGTCTCCCAGCACACACAATAGGCCTCTGTGTGCACGGGCCCGCGGAATGCTGCGAGATGGCAGAGCAGTGGGATAGCTGCATGGTGAGGATGGGGGTTGGTGGGTGAGGAAGGGTGTGGAAGCTAGGAGGATGAAGGAGGGAGGGGGGGGGCTTGGTTTGAGGGTTGGGGAAGGGGAAGAGATGGCAGTGACGGACGGAGGGTGGTGATGGGCGGGCTGACCTTTCACAACTGTACGGGTGCACAGAGGCTCCAGGGGTCTAGAGGGTGTCCAGGTTTCGGCACAGTGACCGCAGCAGAGGGGTGGCTGTGGTCCTCTGTGTACACACAAACCGGCGATGAGAAGGTAGCCAGCACCCACCTGGGGGGAGAGGAGAGGACAGAGAGGACTTGAGGGCTTACAGTGTCTCACAATGTGTCCTAACCCTCATGAAAAACTGGCTGTGTCTAGATGTTCAGCTTATAATTAACCAGAAAGGAATCGTCAGAGGACAGATAAGACGTCCACTGCTAAACCGAACCCTGGAAGTGCATTCTTAGTTTGATAAGATAAGATCAATATTGTTGTGACGTAAGAAAAAGAGCTTCCTTTAAAAAATAAAAACATATTTTAATGAGAAATAAACAAAGAGCATATCTAAATAATTACAAGACCGAACAGCCAATCTAGCGACCCCATGAGGCTGTAATGTCAACTACACACCTGAAGACAAAATTGCTTACTTAATGAAAAAAGGCAGAGGCAACTTTGCTTCTCTCGTCTCACTGCCCAAGCAGAGAATGTTAAGTATGGCCTGAGGAAGGGCCATGTTATTTAGATATTTTCTGACATCTCAGCCTCAGCTTTACCTCGTCAGATGTGGCTCAACTTTTGTCAATTCAAGCTCTTCTTTGTTAGCCTCTAGTAGACAATATCTGTACTGTACTTTTAGATCATCATGGTAGCTGTTGGATGTTAACATATAGATGTGTGGCACATACCATACAGAATGCCATAAAAGCACATGCATGACCTTCTAAGATTTAGCATGTTATTATGCTGTGTAATCAATAAACTTGCAATACCTGAGTTTTTGGCAACTTGGGGGGGGGGGGGGGGGTTAATAATTTGAAACAGGTTTGAAAACATTTGCTTTTCACATCCAGCAGCTTGGGAGCAATATTATAATTATCAATATCATTCATTTGGAGTTGTGTCTTCAGTAATCACTCTCTTTCAGCTCTGCTTTGGTCTCTACCAACTCCTCAGAGAAATATCTGTCTCTTTGGCTGCTTCACTATTTTCACCAGCTAGTCGCTAACTTTGCTTTGCTTGCTGATGAGAAGGTAGTGTACAGCTGCCTGCTGCAGCCAGACGTGACACTATGAGGGCTGAGAGAGTAACATTAAATGTACAGCCCAGACAGCTGAACAGCTCATTATAAAGTTTGCAAAAACACAGAAATTTGCAACTTCTACATTGTTACTGTGAGAATATTGATCATAAAGTACCTGCTTCAAAGTAAAACTGATGGCAATTTGGTTGTTTGGATTGGATTCATCTTCTGGGGACTATAATCTGCCAAAGTGCACAGATAGATAGATGGATGAATAGATAAATAGATAGATAGATAATGTACAACTTTTGTCTGTGTGTGTGTGTGTGTGTGTGTGTGTGTGTGTGTGTTACACTGTGTGTGTCACTATGCGGGTGAGGGTCGATTTTGAGAAGTGCTGGAATTCCTTTCACCCTGGGTGGCACAGGCATTGTGGCTCTTGTCCTTTAATTTGAGAGGTGCATTAAACGATGCATTAAATCTCTACAAGCATTTAACAGGTTCTAATAAGGAGCTTTGTTTCACTGTGTACTGTTTCTATTTCATGCCTCTACTTGCTATCAAATCATTACCATGCAGGCAGTCTTAACGTTTGACCGTGACCGATTTTGGCTTAACTAAAAATGGAAATGGGTTAAATAAAGGTGGTAATAAAACATTCAGTCCAACATGAGTGGTGTGTGGTAGCTGAATATGTCTCAAGGCCCACAGGGGCTTTGGGTGATTCGGAAAAATAAGCACGCATCAATCCTATGAAAATGGCAGTGTAATTGTCTTAATGTGTGCAGAAGAAGCCAATAATGAGGATAAGTAATGTGCCCCAGTGCCTTAAATTGCTCAAGAACTAATAAATTACTCTCACTTTGTTCATTCCCACACATTTTCTGTCATAAACTAGCTGTATTAAATTAACTTTGAATAAAAAGAGATGGCCTACATCTTCAATCTCATTTTAAGATCTTAAATGCTGTTAACCAGTCCGTATATTTTATTTATTTCATCATCCTACAGTAGACTTTTTATCTGATAATCCAAAGTTCCAATCAAACTTCAGCAGACACTACACCTTTCCCTTCCTTAAGTCCCCCAAAACCTGGCTGCCCAAAGTGGTCTCTAAGCCAGGGCTTTATCCAAACCTCCAGATTACTGAGCCTGAATCAAGGCACCAGACCCGGTATGTTTCTTTTCCTGTGTGAGGTGGAGGGGGGAAGAGGTTAAGTTTGTGCAGGCTTGGTGAGTGCAGCGAGGGGGGCTTTCTCACATAAGACGGAGGATGAAGGGACAAAGGTGGCATTCATTGGCCCAGGAATGGAAAACATTTTCGCCTGAAAACAGAGAAGCTACAACCGGCAGAGGTAGTGCAGGGAGGCCATGGGTTAGCATGCACCCCTTTGGAGAAGTCACACGCCTAGAAATGCAGAGGAGACCACCAGAACCTAGCGAGGCCTTGTTTATTTGGTAATGGAGATAATATCATGTCACCCTCTAAAGCCTACTTGGAAAATAATACCACACAGTCTGCAAGCAAGATAAACGGCAGAATGTGAATGTTTAGCATGTGTGCTGTGAAACTGAACACGGGCGTGGTGGGTCATCACTGAGATCCTTGACCATACCCTGATTTAATAATTTAAATTGCCATTCATGGGAGAAAAGGAGTTGAAGGATTTTTTAAAAGTAGTTCAAACAGTAAGATAAATAGGAAGAGAATCAAATTTCCAAGTGATTTCCTAATATGTTGTACAAGACTCAATCACAGTCAGCCATTGTCTTGCTGAAGAGCATCTCACACGGCAGCTGGCATCAAAGACAGGAAGCTGGGCCCCAAACTCAAGAGATCACTTATTATACAATAGATTGTGTTTGAAGCACCGGGAAAGTTGCCAAGAAAACCCTATGGAGAGGAAGGATCTCAGACACATGACTGTGATGTGTCCTCTCAACAAAACAACAGAGTCAGAGAACAGAGACCAACCTGAGCATAGGGTCCTGGAGTGAGTACGCCACCTTGAGGGCAAGATAGTGAGGTTTCAGTGCATCAGTGTGGGAAACTCACCATGGGGTGTCGCCATCTAACAGAGAGACGATCCTCCAGCACAACCTGACTTATTACCTATTTAAATTATTAAGCTCACTGTACAGAAACACACATTTGATCATTTACACTAGTCCATGTTTAGATTAAATGACTTATAAGAGATCTAATACAGGACAGATAAAGCTGTCACATGATTCCTACATGACACTGACAAGTGACTCACCATGTGAAAGTCACATTGAGCACAGTTATATGAGATGCAGATCATGAAATATGTATTAAATATATATTCTCCTCAGAGGTAATAGTAAAAATCATAATTATTATTATCTCTTATTATCGTTATTAGGAGAAGTAGTAACATCGTACGCATCATTCATTATTATCACCAAAGCTGCAGAAAACACACACATACG
>JBAJHX010000041.1:13977828-13993946 GCA_037176925.1 Amniataba percoides
CTCTTATTATCGTTATTAGTAGAAGTAGTAACATCGTACTCGTCATTCATTATTATCACCAAAGCTGCAGAAAACACACACACATACGCGTATATATATATATATATATATATATATATATATATATATGGGTGTGTGTGTGTGTGTGTGTGTGTGTGTGTAGACTCATAGTGTGTGTGTCTGTGTGTCTGTGTAATTTCTGCAGCTTTGGTGATAATAATGAATGATGAGTACGGAAAGGAAGGAATTTGACTCCAGTTTTTACTCTCCTACTTAAAAGGTCAAGAAAATAGGAAATAAATAAATAAGCAGCAC
The DNA here is from genome assembly GCA_037176925.1 of Amniataba percoides. NCBI lineage: Eukaryota > Metazoa > Chordata > Actinopteri > Centrarchiformes > Terapontidae > Amniataba > Amniataba percoides. The sequence goes on from JBAJHX010000041.1 coordinate 13,978,144, forward strand.
TAACATAACATAACATAAGGTCTAAGGCTTTTTAATGTTAAATGTTGCAATGTTTGGACAACAAATTGTTTAATGCAATATAAGTTTTAACTCAATTTAAACCTACATTCAAAGTTTGGGCGTTATTATCATTAGCAATTAATACCCATACTGTCAGGGTATTTTTTTTCTTTAAACTTAGTACACAGGTTTACATATCTCTGAAAGGCCTCTATATGAAAAAATGAGAGTCCAAGCAGCAGTGTAAGCCTTTGTAATCAGTAGCTGCAGCACAGAGTCATGCCTCTGATCCCGGCATGGTTGCAGTAGCTGCAGGTTGTTGACCCCACTGACGTACTGCCGGTGTCACGGCCCCGCCCCCGAGTCACAGCCTGTACTTGGTCCAGTCTGCAAGACAGCAGCTGCTATTAAAACCAGGAGGACCCAGGGGTGCAGGCCACAAGGATCTCTGTAGATCAGCTACTGGGAGGGTAAAAAATAAACCCCTCTGAATTATTAAAGATTAAGCCCTACTTATCACAATGCACTGCCTGAAAAGTCTGAGGACAGCTAACCCGGGAATCTTGCAGCTATTTAAAAATGCAGGGATCTCCGCCAGAGCTGGAGCTGACAACATTGTTTTGTCCAGGACGCAGCAACCTGTTCCTCCGCCCTGCTGGGCCGCAGCATCACCCCACACCCACAGAGCCTTTCATCACCAGAAGGGCCCTGAAGTGGACCAAGGACGATCAAAGTAGGTCACAGGAGGCCGTCTCCAAAGGAATAAATCACCATTAATTAGATAAACTCTTACTCATTGTTATTCCTCATCATTTTCCCCACAATATTCCCACATAATAATCCCGAGGGAGCTGTCTGCTGTGCTCAGTTGTCTGGTTGTAATAGTCACCCTTGAATTCATGCTACCATATTAACTCCTACCATACTATTAAACGTTATATTAATGATGTGTAATAAAGTTCTTAGCCTATATCATCTTTGAAGAGCAGCACTATAGCAAAATAGATATTTATAACTGTGGCAACGACTGGAAACAACATATGGTTCTGTCCAAAAGCTAAAATAAATAAATTAAAAACGTCAATTAGCATCTCTAAAGCTCACAAATTAGCATGATATATTGTTTAACTGTACACAAACTAAAGAGTAAAACAAGATGAGACTATAAATTGTTAGCTGCTAGCTAAAATATATACATTACAGTCTGCTGTGGTTGCCTGGCAACCTGAGGTTAATGAGAGAAGCTGGGAAGTGACTGCGCTCAGTCAAAGAACAGTCTGGAAACTTCTGGCAGTATGTCCGTTTTTACACATTTTTTAAGGTTAAATAAACTTGACGTGAAGTGTGAATTAGTGAGCTAGAGAGGTGCGTTTTTATGTTTTATATTATTTCTTTTAAACACCTTTGGGCGATTAGACTAAAAGTTTCCCCCTGCGTCCAGGCTTTTGTGCTAAGCTAACTTTATTTAGACTCAGACTAGCTTTACATAAGAGGGTGGTTATCAATGTAGTTTAAGCAAACAAGAAAGCAAACAAGTATTCTCAGAAAGCCCAATTCCGCCAATGACAAATATGTGTCGTCAAAAGATCCTGTAAGTCATTCTTAGGAGACATTTCCTCAATTAAATAGTAATAGAATAAATATATAAAAAGTAATGAACTAGTATCTGAAAATCATGAATTAGTCTACCAAAAAATAATGTGTTAGTATACTGAAATAATGATTTATAATTATGACTTTTTTAAAATCAGTTTTTCATTATTTTGAAATACTAACTAGTTATCTAAGTAAAGTTTCTCATTATATTAAGCTACAGATTTTCATTTTTTTCACAGTGGTGGAGAAACAGACAGTTTTAAAAATATATTATTGACATATTTAATGATTAGCATGAATGAAATGAGTTGCAAGCTAAATCTAATGGCAGTTAGTATTTGGATGTTTCTTTCTACCATTTTTCTTCCAAAACATGTTCAGGTCTTGTGAAGAACCTTAAGTATTTTATTAAGATTCTTTTAAGATACATGTTTGCATATAGTTGCATATAGTATAGTTGACCCAAACAGTAAAAGAGCCTGAGAAAACACACTACATAGTGTGTATAGGAATATTGTTTTTGTAAATAATATTTTATATACATACGATCAGGCCATAGAGATCATAGCCTCTTTTATGTGCACAACTGGATCGATCACTAGATATTTGCCAGCATTTTCACTATTGGCCATTTTTGTTGACATAAACGTTGACACACTGCTCATGGTTGATACGCTGGAGTCAGTCCAAATTTAAAGATCACAACATATTTTGTGTTGTTTGTCTTAGCAGTAGTAGGTTGATGTCCAGTATGGAGGACCTACTTTTCTACACCATTACTGAAGGCAAAGAGATGATCCCTCTATCCCAGTTCATCTCTGTAAGTCAACAACACATTCACACTTCCTCTGTCACACCGTGAACTGTTTTGATTTTCCATGGCATTTGTGGATGTACTCTGCATAGAAACACTCTGAGCCCTACAGCAGTATTATGTTTCCTAAAAGCACCCATGACTTTAGTTAAATCAACCTTCAGGAGTGAAACAGGAGCCCACAACAGGAATCAAGAGTGTCTCCAGCTGGTTGCAGGGTCAAGTTTAAAAGGTGTTTGGGGACTTTCTTATGTTATGTAATAGGACTAAATATAGCAGGTGTGACACTGAGGTAATTGCCACCAAGGAACAGCATGCATTTTTCACATACACTTTAATTACGTTTGGGTTTTAATTATGTGTAATTATGTAATTATGTCATATAATTCAAAAATATAATACAATATCAAAATGTTTGTTTTTTTCCCAGCAGATGTGATAAAAACTTCAGTAGATTAAAGACAGAACCTAAGAACTTATTTAGTAACTCAGGTAGATTGTAAGGAACCTGATAAATGGGCCCCCATACACATATGATTACTGAAGAGGCATAAAGCTTTGATGAACCAGTTCCACAGTTCATATTTTCAGTCTTGCAAGGGGCGAGTGAATAGTAACATCAAATGACAAGCTATTGTGCCCACTTTGCCCTCATTTGGATTCATGTGCTGGGACCTTTTAGACAGTCACATTGAAAAAGGCAGACGTGGACATCTGGTGACCTTGGTGTCTATGGCAACTCAGTTATTTTAAAAAGGAGCAGGCATGTAGGAGAAGAGATGTGTGTCAACACAGGTGGCTTGTTGTTGCGCCATGCATGAGTGGATGTGTTTGTAGAGGTGTAGACTGTTAGGACATAAATGAAAGTGTTAGTCAGTACATGCACACCGATAAAAAAAAGAATGATTACAATTAGTTAATTCTTGTTTGTAGAGATGGCAGCAAATTGGAAAATCACAGCATTGCAATAATAACAAGAAAATGACACAATTTTCATTGTCAGACTTGCTTAAAAAATTTATTTTTCCCCAATCGCAGACTAATGCCTGATTAAGAATCAAATCTATATATTGTCACCAAAAACATTAAACATGTAAATTTTATTTTGTATTGATAGACTATACACCCTGACATACTCAAAAATGTAGTTAAAATTAAATTTAATTTACATTTAAAAAGCTTGTTAAACAGTTGAAAAGTTCAATCCAAATAGTTGCTAATTAACTTTCTGTTGCTTCACTAATCATTTAATCTGCCCATTTCAGCAGTATACGAAATAATATTTTGTAACAATAATAATGATAGTTTTCATTAATTGTGTACAGTGTATGTATTCAGGGTAAGGGTACCCCTTGTGCCTTAAATATTTAATCAGGATATCAAGTGATAAATATTATATTTTGCTAGCATTGCTCTTATTCAACAGGCCTAGCTGTGTCTTTTTTGTGTAGTTATTCAATTTATGAATCCAAAACTGCTCACAAATCTAAACAGAAAACCTTCCCACACAGTCAATCGAAGGACAAAACACACACATACACAGAAAAAGAACTACGAGTGCAGCCCCAACTTTAGCATTTCCTGCCTTGAAGCTAAGAATTACTCACAGACATTCAATAAGAGCAACAGCAAGCTTGCAGCCACGTGTTTGCTCTCTGAATCAGTCTTCATGAGATGACTCAAAAAACAAAACAAAACACTGTGGCCTCTCTGGTCTTGAGGGTGGTGCACATGATGTCCCCAAAATAGAGGCGTACGGTTCACACGGTGCCTGTCAGCCTGAAGTGTGACTTATGAGAAGGATTCCAGTTATGTAGATTACGCATGTATTTCCTACTGTGTCCTATGTTAGCACCCTGAGCCTGGCCTGAGCCAACTATATGTTCCATCTACACATGTTTGATATCATGCTAATTAACATTACACGATCACTGCTTTGCATGACCCAATGCGGCTGATAAAGTCATCCATGTATTAATTTCTCTTAAACTTACCTTCTCTCCAGGCTTTGAGAAAAACAGGTTTGTTAACATCTGACCCCCGGCTGCGTGACTGTGTTCATCAGATGCGACAATCCACACGTGACTCTATCGGGCCTGTCATGATGGACAGGGTGCTATTCAGAAGGTGAGAAAAGCTTTGTTTATTTATGGCGACACAGTTATGTGCGTTCTTCAAAGGGGAGTTTTACCTGCACGTGGAAACAGACATGACGACCTCTGTTCTGTTATTGCAGGTTTATCTGGTATTTATTCTAATGTCTCAAATAGAGTTTCTCTTAGTTAGGAATGCAAATTAGTTTGTGAAAACAAAAAAATAAATCTCAGGATGTTTAAAAAAAACATGAGAAAAAAGGTTTAAAGCCAGCATGATGCAAGTTTACGTAAGGTTACGTAAGGCTCACTGTCTTTCGTGCTTCTTTTGCAGTTAAATAAAGGAGTAATAGGAGGAGTAATCTGCGGTCAGTGCTATTTGAGTCCAAGAGACTGACAGAGACAGGCGATTTACAGCTGACAGCTGCTACTAACTAAATTCACGTGCATGCATGCCAACCAAAGCAGTAGAGGGGGTCTCTGGGGCTGTTAATGAAAGGGCATCATTCTGGTTGTGCTCCAGACTGTGGCAATTACATTAGTAGACTCAACAGATCTGTAAGCTCCACGCAGACTGCCATCCAAACGGAAGCATTTGCAAGTGCAATGTGCTCAATCTCATCCTTTGGCCTGGAGCAGCAGAGGGTCACCGTCTGGTTGTCTTCGTCGAACTTAATTGGCCGTATGTGACTTTCTTTTTTTCCTTTAAATTTGTGAGGTTATCCTTTCCTGAAGAACACTCAAGAGCTCACTATAAATATGCTACTAGAAATAGAGAGAGCTGTCTCCTTTTTTTTTTTAAGAAATGACCCATATGAATAATGCAAACTCTCTCCACTCTCTTCTCCTGGTGTCCCAAAGCCTCACGCTAGCATCGCCTTGGATTAGTGAGGGCTGCAGGGCGGATATTTTAGTTCAGACCAGCTGTGACAGAATGTACATACCTTTTCTTGAGTGCATACAACATTGCTGACCAATTATAGCAGTGAAACTGTAATGCAATAACTATCAGGGTCTGCTGATTTAGGCAGGTGTGTTTGTTTACCCTTTCAGCTGGCTGTCTAATGGCCTGGAGAAGGTCACTTTGATTCCAATGCGAGAAGAGAAAAAAAAAGATGATGAAAACCCAGTAAGGAGTTGAGCATTTCAGTTAAATGGAAATTGATTAGAGTTTTATTTATATAAACATCTCTCAGGCAGAGCCAGTCTCAGTGAGTGAGGCCTTCATGCTTTAGTCAATGAAGCTGAGGTTTTATTGACAAATGGTTGGACTGAATTTCAGCAAAGACAGGAGGCTCATATTACACAACCTGGTGTTCTTGCTAATTACCAAAAATGCTATCTACCCATAAAGCTATAACCATAACTCACTTTTAGCTACTTAACTGTAGGTTAACAGTTGGCTCACTTAAAGAGGTAGACATACCAGCGTGTAGTTGTCTTCGTTAGTGAGCAAGTGAAGTGTACAACACTCTGAACGGCCTTTAGAGTGATGAACAAAATCAGAAGTCGTCAATGATCAGATCCTCTCATTAACATTCAAGTTTGTCTCACTTACCATTACCTAGTGGTAGTAGTGGTAGTGGCAGTATAGTTTTGGTTTTATTTTCCAAGATGTCTGTCTAGGATATAACAAATCTTAATATCCATCCAGCATTTGCAGCTCTGGTATCAATATTAAGACATGAATAATATTTTTGTTTGAATTCTAAACCAGAAATCTAATATGAATACTAATGCCAGCACCTTTGTAAGTCAATTCTCTTGTCTGTCCTCTTGTAGGTGTGTGGGCAACAACATCATGCTGCTGACTAAGGCTTTCAGAAAAAAGTTCATCATCCCAAACTTTGATGAGTTCACTTGGCAGATTGATAAGATGTATGAAAGTGCACAACAGCAGGAAGCAGGACAAGTAAGCACTCACACATACTAATTCAGCATGTGCTTGTTCACTGCAGTTACACTCATCTGTGTGCTTCATGTTGTCTCACAGGTAGCTGATTACATTCCTCAGCTGGCTAAATTCAGCCCTGATCTCTGGGGTGTGTCTCTGTGCACAATCGATGGACAAAGGTACAGAAAAATCTTTATATAATGTATGTTTCTTCATTCTGAAAACCTCCACCGTGTGTATTGCATCACTAACACTTCACCATTTTTTTTGTTCTCTGTTTTGTTTCCACACTTTTCCATTACATCCTCATGTCATACAGACACTCTGTGGGTGACACAAAGGTTCCCTTCTGTCTGCAGTCGTGCGTGAAGCCTCTGGAGTACGCCATTGCTGTGCACGAGCTCGGCGGTGAGCACGTCCACCAGTTTGTGGGCAAAGAGCCCAGCGGGTTCAAGTTCAACAAACTGTCACTAAATGAGGAGGGTAAGTGATTAGTGTAAATGAGACTCCAGTTGTTGTCTCTACGCAAGAACAAGCAGTGACAATAATACACTGTATAAGCGATTAATCACAGTTTTTAAAGAATGAAAACGACACAAAATGACTACACAGTTCCAGTAACAGATAGATTTTGGCGTGAACTTGATCAGTCATTTCAGAAGAAAATAGAATAAGAACAAAAAGAATGGACAATGTGTCCAGAAATATGTTTCGATTTATCACCTCACCTTTGTAGCAGTTTGCTGTCACATACTTTCCTCTGAAGCTAACAAGATCACACTGTGCATGTTCAGTTTTTTAGCTGATGTTTCTATATGTTCCCCTTATGAAATATCTTCTCTAATCTTAGCAGTTTATTGCTCTTGTAGCTAGGGGCTTATGAGTGATAACATGCTCTTGTGTCTTGTGCAGATAAACCACACAACCCGATGGTGAATGCCGGGGCAATTGTCATCAGCTCTTTAGTTAAGGTAAAATCTAGACCAGAATGCATTAATATGATATGAGATGCTTTTTGTATGCAGAGGTTTTTGTTATATATTTGTTGATATGCACACAGAGCGCACTGCACAGTTGGTTGTCATTAATGAGGATGTTAGGCCAAAACAAAAGTAGTATCTGGTTACTCCCGAAAACAGGCCCTCTGTTTTTAAATCAGGACCTCATTAAATGTCTTTCCCTTTCAATTATTACTGTGCAGCGTAGCGTTCTGCTGCAGCCTCTCACTGGACTTAAACACAGTTCAAAAGGGCAATCACTTAAGCTCTCAAAAGTAATGAAAAAAACCAAGACACTAAACAGGATAGTCAGGCATGTTTCAAATGATGCGTTATATAAGATTTTGCTCTTGATTACATTTAGCAGGAAATTGTGCCAAAAAAGCATATCAGGTATTTATGAAAGCTTCAATTTGCAACCGGAAAATACTTGCTCTTGTGTTGATCTTGACACATTGTACTCATTAAAACAAATGCCGTTCTTGGGACCGATGCTTGGGTATGTGAGAAACCTGTAGGATTCTCAGATGTTTTTGAAATTTGCTTGTAGAAATTATTGTGAGACGTTAACACTGCATTTGTTTCCAATATGCAAAACAGCAGTGTTCAAAAATCGCTTTGTGACGTGGGCACCACAATGAAAAAAAGGAAAGTTTGCCGCACTCTTAGTAGACACATCTGAGAGTGCTGGAAGCTTTCTGGCTCTGAAAATAACATATATTACAGTTTTTACAGTTGGTCTAAGTTCAAGCAAAGTTAGAAGCCACTGGGTAGTCTGCTATATGAAGCCTTTTATGATGCTTCACTGTTCACAATAAAAGGCAATATTTTAAGACAATTTGGCTCAGAAGACGATGAACTAGTATGACGTCAGCTATCACATATCTAATCTCATCTATTAGCAGGTCCCTCTGTGTCCTAAGTTGCTGGACTATGGTCACCACCATCTGAGTGACTGGCCGCTAAACTTATCTGTGAGCTTTGGCCTTATTGTAAGACATAGAGGGGTGGAGTTTAGCCAAATATGGCTGCGTATGTTTCTGCTCTTGCTTCTCAGCTGATTGAAGAGACCTGGACCTCTTATCATATGTGGGTCAGGTTCAACAGCGAGGGAGGGACGTTGTGTTTGGGCCTGACAGCAGGGGCGTGTGTATGCCTCTGGCCAATAACAGCTCCCAGCACAGAAAGTGCGTAAGCCGCCCTCGCTTGCGTATGTGTGTGTAGAGGAGGGCGATACTGTTTGAACACATTTTGTTACCTTTTTCAACTTCCTGCAATATTCATTTGCCAATTGGAACAGTTGTACTTGCAAAAGTTTAAATGTCACAAATATTTTGTTCATAAACTAGTTGGCAGAGCAACACCCTGGAAAGACATCAAGATCAGTCCGTTACTGGCTGTGCGTGTTAGCCTGAGGTCATCCCTCTTTAACCTTTATAGGTAGAGCCATTAGATATGAATGTGACTACCATCCCTATTTGGTAACTTTACAACTTGGTAATGATCCCCGACTGGACCGTGAAATTCAAGCACAGCCATAAACAGCCCCCAGGCCACAGTGCCACATGGACTGATAGGCACGAAGACATCATGTACACGGATGGAGCTGTGTCAAAGTGCTAAAACACTGCCATCTATAGGGACTCACTGACTGTTGGCGCACTGTAAACTGGCATCAGAAAGTGATTTTTTTTTTTATCCACTCTGTTGACAGCCAAATTCAAATAAGGCCGAGAGGTTCGACTATGTAAGTACATTTTTGAGCTTTTTTTAAACTCAAATTTTATTTATTTGATCTCCCTGCTGAACCACGTGTAAATGTCATTGCAGGTGATGGAATTTTTAAAAAGCATGGCTGGTATGGAGTATGTGGGCTTTAGCAATGCAACGTGAGTACTGTGCTTCAGGAACTTTATTGCTCTGTGTGAAATGCAACTTTCTCATGGCTGATATCTTCTCGCAGTTTCCAGTCAGAGAGGGAGACCGGTGATAGGAATTATGCAATTGGTTATTACCTCAAAGAGAAAAAAGTGAGTTTTATTTCTGGCATTTGAAGTTTAATTACAATCACCTCAAGTGCTTGTTCAGTGCTCAGGTTTTCATAAAAAAATGATATTCTCAGTGTGTGCTGACCTTGATTTTAATCCTTGCAGTGCTTTCCTGAGAATGCAGATATGATGGCCGCCCTCGACTTCTACTTTCAGGTAAGTATATGTTAATATTGTAGTATTCTGAAACTTTCAAGGAGAAGTTTGACATTTTAGGAAAGAAGTTAATTTGCTTTCTTGTTGGGAGTAGTTGAGAAGATATGTCCCACCGTCATGTCTGAATGATAAGTATGAGGCTGCAGCCAGTGAAAATTAACCTATTTTAAGTTCAAGTGTCTTGAAGTGTGCACTTAGCAAGTGTACTTGGCAGCATCACAGTGACTATAGGACTCCAGGAAGCCACTGCACCTGGCATATAGTCCCCTGTAAAAACAACTTCAACCACAAAGGAGATGTAACATTTTACTTTGTGAGCCTTCGAAGTACAGGAGGGCAGATTTTTTGGCTTTAGTCAAAGTTAGGCTAACTGTCCACCCTGGTTCCAGTCTTTATGTTAAACTAAGCTTAAGGTTGTTGTGCAGTATTTGGTATCAATCTTCACAGTTCGCAGTTCAAAAAATTTGACTTTCTTTTCCAGTTGTGCTCCATTGAGGTGACCTGTGAATCAGGAAGTGTCATGGCTGCCACACTGGCCAATGGGGGTATTTGTCCGATCACAGGCGAGCGCGTGCTGAGCGCTGAAGCTGTTCGTAACACCCTGAGTCTCATGCATTCCTGTGGCATGTACGACTTCTCCGGACAGTTTGCTTTCCATGTGAGTCTCGAGGATGTGCATGTGATCAGATGTTGAATGCAGTTTCTTGTGGTTTTCAGTTCTTCAATGAGTCATTTTCTTTTGCTCTTCTTGTTCAGGTGGGCTTGCCTGCTAAATCTGGTGTTTCAGGTGCTGTCCTGCTGGTGGTCCCCAACGTCATGGGCATGATGTGCTGGTCCCCGCCTTTAGATCGTCTTGGAAACAGTGTTCGTGGCATTCACTTCTGTCAGGTAGGAGTTATGTTGACTTGTTTTCATTTTTCATATATTGGCACAGCATCTACATGCTTTAAATTCTTTTAAACTTTTGATTTACCAGGACCTGGTGTCTTACTTCAACTTCCACAATTACGACAACCTGAGACACTTCACAAAGAAACACGATCCCAGACGAAAATCAGATGATGACACAGTGAGTTCAGTGCAACAAGTGTCAATGCCGCAATTGATACTTAGGCTAATTAGAAACATGGTTGCTTCTTGGCGTTAAAAATAGTGTGGAATCATTCATTTTGGTCATACAGTAATGTTTGTTTTTTTATCAATTAGAACAAGTCAGTGGTGAATCTGATGTTTGCAGCCTACAGCGGTGACGTCTCTGCTCTGAGGAGGTGAGTAAACTTGAGGAGGCGCCTTTCATTTTTCATCAGAGCACTCTGACACCAGATGAATACAGCTGGATGATGCAATCTTAAAGGAACAGTCTGACATTGATACACTTATTCGCTCATTTGCCCAGAGTTTGTTGTGAAGAGCAATACCACTTTCATTTATATCAAATATAAGTTTGATCAAGGAGAAAGAAAACTTAGCTGCGCATAAAGACTGCAAGTAGGGTTAAACAGCAAGTCAGGTCTTCTGCAGAAAATGGTCCTGGTCAGTGTTTTACGACTATACACGATGTTTTTTGGATAACAGCAATGGGCAATCAAAAATCAAATACAAATCACAAACTTTGGAGGTACATGGACAGGAAAAGTGTCAAAAACTATAGTAAGAAAGTAAAACTGTTAGACAAATGAATTGATTTAAAAAGTATGTAGTAGTAAGTTGCATAAAGTGAAATACTCAAGTAAATTATCGTAACTCTGTACTTAGGTAAAGTACTTGAGTTGATGTACTTAAATTCCACCACTATTGAATTTAACAAAATATTATATCTTATTTGTTTAATCTGTTGGGTTGTTTGGGGAGGTTTTATGGTTCACTATAAAAAAAAACCACTGGAAATCTTAGCTCATATCATCCCCATAAAATCACAACTTGTTTACACTTTACTGAGCAGACAGAATATGATGTTAATTATTGATCTTCTGAGATTTTCGTTGCCTTCGGATGAGCCAGTTTCTCCTCTGTTCCTTTGTTACCTCTTTCAGGTTTGCCCTTTCAGCTGTGAACATGGAGCAAACAGACTACGACTCACGCACAGCTCTCCACATTGCTGCCGCAGAAGGTGACACTCCACAATTAGTGCATTCGTCCTCAATCTCGTCTCCTACAATCTCGGCTTTGATATTCAAATAAGAATGAATGAAATTTGTGCATTAGCGCCATTCATTTCTGTCTTTCAGGTCATGTGGAAGCTGTTATCTTTCTCACTGAAGTATGTAAAGTGAATCCCCACATGAAAGACAGGTAGGGGGTTTTAAGAGCAACTTTATTAATCTGATATGAGATTAAAAGCAGTAGAATAATATGCCCATCTCCATAATACTAACCTTAACAATCCATTCATCTCCATATTACACTGTTATCTATCAGATGGGGGAACACACCTCTAGATGACGGCATGCAGTTTGGCCATGATGTTATTGTTTCACTCCTACAAGAGTACCAGAATGCCTACACTGACAACGACGTGCCCTGCGACCCAGAGGAGCAGAAGACCACGCTGGACACGCTGAAGAGCATCGTTTAAACCACGAGGGAGCGCAAGGGTCTGTAATGGAAATTAATCTTTTTTATTCTGCACCTAAGAGGAGTGAAATGACACGAGATGAGTGTGACAGAGGACGAATGAGTGTTGTTTAAATACAGTCATAGAGGTTATATAAAAATGATTTAGGGGGACTGTTGAAGCTCTACAGTGTAGGTTTAAGTCCCTTTTAATGCATTTCTGCAGACTGGAGGATCAACAAAGCACTATATAAAGAGGTGATGTGTTGAATAATGACAATTAATTGATAAACCATGATTTGACATTGTAATATAACCATTTTTGTGCATAGCTTCAATAGAAAATGGCACTGAGATGTAAATATATTATGTATTGTGAATATTTATTTTTAATATACTGAAATATATTTTGCTTCACGAGTACGTCACCTACTCAGGGTATTTTATGTAACCCTTCTTTCAAAACTGTAGAAATGTTTTCAAAGCTGCTTTATTGATTATTCAACCTCAACAGGTAGTGATTGTTTTGTGCCTGTAAAACTGGACAGACTGTTTCATTGCAGTTAATACCAGTTCACCTAGGCTCAAAGAAGTGTTGATCCACTGATACCTGTGTTGATATGGTTATTTTTTCTTTTTGGAGGGCTTACTCTTGCTTTATCTGCAAGTTCTTATTGGTTACTTGTGTATCACAGGAACATCTGCATGGCGCACAGAAATTCAGTTTATCCAAATTATAGATTTACGTTTCATTTAAAGATTGTCAAATGTAAAAAACTAAATGTACTACTAGGTCATGTGATAAAAATCATATTCTATTCATCTCAAGTAAAATGCAGTTTATTCCTTGTTTGTAATTTATTCAGTTCAATTCTGGCAGTGAAATGATTCCTCAGCATGACTTTAGCTTTAGTCTGCCAATGTAAATATGAACCATTCTGTTGTAAATAAACAAGAAATTTGAGGGCAGTTTCAGTGAAGTTATTTTATTAAACAATACACAGTATGAATTGATTTCAGCTTTGTAACTGTGCGAGCAATGCCAGAAAACATCACAAAAGAAAAACTTGGCAGTCAGTGTTCCTCTCAAACACAACCACACGCCTTTCACATCATTGGGTCTGAGAGGTAATACATGAGGTACAGACATAAACAGCTCCTGCTATACATTCGCCTGAGGATGGGTGACATACAAAAAGTATGATCTTGCATTGTTAACAGTCTTGATTATGAACCAGTTGGTGGACCATGGAAAAGTAACCATCACCTGCAATTAAGCCGTAAATGATTTCCATGTAGGTATTGCTTTCTTTTCTTGAACTTTTGTACTAAGTGTTGCCATGGTACAAAATAAGAGCCCCCCCAGGGTTTCACAGCCATTGCAATCAGCACTGTCACAGTTCACCCTGCTTCACTTCAAGCCTTCAGGCTCCTCCAGACCAGAGTGTGTGAGCAGCTCCCCATCCCAAAGTCCAAACGCAGGACAGAGGGGAGCCTTGAACTGAGCCCTGAGGGTGTGAATGATTGCAGCCTTTTTTATGTCAACCAGCCCCAGCAGGCCCGCTTCGTAGTCGAGCAGGACGCCCACGCGGTCCGGCTTTCCCACCAGTGTCACTGGAGCTATCTTATTGTTGGTCATGACAAACCACTTGCGCTGAGCGTAGCCGAACACCCAGGAGGAGCTGTTGGTACCCACGCAGTCGTCTCGGGACATCAGCGCCTCGGCCACACCCAGTCGAAACTCTTGGGACTTTTTGACCGTCACTTCCCAGTAGTGTCGTCCGCTGCTGATTTTCTCATCACCAAACACGACGGCCCAGTCTCGGAAACGTTCAGGGTTGTCCTGTACGTGGCTGGGGTCCAGGCCGAGGATGCGGTAGATGACGGCAGTGTCTTTCTTGAAGAGGTCCAAGCTGCTGTGAGCCGTCCGCTCATCGAGCTTGAACTGAATATCTACAGCGAACAAGAAAAAAAGGGCATTTATTTCATAATGGCATTAAGAACGTCTTCATTGTTGTTTTCATAGGCTCTAGGCTTGTGTCTGTGCTGTGTCGGAGATATATTTGAATATTATTTATATGTTGTACTCATATAATCACGTAAACTAATAACTTAAATAAATCTCAACAGACAACACAACAAATACAACATCTGATGACATTTCCTTGGAAATAAACGCAATGCATACTGACAAAATAAAACGCAATGCAAATTACGAAATGGGTAGACTTTGACAGTGAAGCACAAAATCAGGTGAACAAGCAAAAAGTTATTTTATTTGCTCCGCTAAATGTGTTTTGTGTAATATAAAACAAGAAGTAACCCTATCTACTATCTTCCTTGGAGCTCTTTAGCAGAAACTACATTCCTCTTTGTAAGATAACCTGATAAGACACTATGTTTACTAATCTATAATGTATCTTTTCAAAAAAGCAATTTAGGTCATCTCCCAGTTTGTATTTGTTGCTATAAATAACCTTGTAAGTTAAATTAATACTGACTTAGATATGATTATGTTTGTGTGAAGATATCTGTGTGTGTTAGGACATTCACTAGCGCAACACATTACTTAATCAAACAGACCATTAACTGACGTGCAGTAGTGGAGGAAGTTTTAAAATCCTTTACTCAAGTACATATACTAAGTCCACACTGTAAAAATATCCTATACAGGTAAAATGTCCTGTATTGAAGGTGTTGTGGTAAATAAAGGTAGTTCAAATTACCTAAAAGTGAAAGTATTCAAGACAGAAAAACATCCTCTGTGAGTGATACATCATTATATTGTTATTTCCTGATGTAAAAGCAGGATTTTAATGTTGATTTACTGGTTGACAGGGAGCACATTTTGAATGATTGTGTACAGGAGTATAACTAATGCTTATTTTCGTTAAAGATGAATCTGCTGAGTATTTACTACATTAATCCATTGACCATTTGGTTTGTAAAAAAATGAGAAAAAAATGGGAGAAATGCTGTCCCAATTACACAGAACCTCAAAGTTATAAATTCACAAAGTTTGTCCAAACAGTACAAAAATACATTGATTTATATATTTATTGTTTCAAAGCAGCAAAAGCACATTTGAGGAGCTGGAAACAGGGAAATGTTTTTGCTTTATTTAAATATTTATTTATTTAAATTTAATTTTCATTTTAATTGTCAGCTGGCTACTTAACTAATCACTTCAGCTGTACATGCATAAACTGTTTGAAACAGGCGATTTAATAAAAAGACTTAAGTAAAACACAAATTCCTTGAATTTTCACACAAGTGCAGTCCTTGACTAAATGTATGTATTTACTTAAACTCGACCGCTAAGAAAAATAAATACTACTTAACTACTGAAAATGTTATGTACTTATTTTGTTCAAGTATAATGAACACTTATGCCCATTCGAGTCTATAAAGCCAGCTGACAGGAAACTTCATGAATTATTCTGCAGCCTCAGCTCGTTTATTTATTTCACCATTAAAACCTCGTAAACAGTCGCTTCATTAACACGACCACAGCTAAGTTGCTGAGTGTTGCTGTGTCGGACGCTGCTGGTTTTAATGGAGAAAGTTCCTGAACAACATCACTCGTTAGCTGTCACGCTCGCCTGGACGTTGACCTCTGAGCTGCAGCTACAAGCTAACACGCCTTTTTGT